>JAPYZL010087885.1:0-13084 GCA_030522825.1 Platygaster orseoliae
GTTATATAGATGAAAAAATTTGTTTAAGGATCCTGATGAGGACCCGATATGAGGTCGAAATATTGATCAAGAAATTAATAAAATATATTTGAAAATACTAAGCTCTGAGTGATCGACACCTTCCTTTTATCATCAGAATGAAAACTTGGAAAATTCTTGAAATGATGGATAAAAATCAATACTGAAATTACCTTATCGTGGGGCTAGGCTGAGGAGCTATCAACGAGGTTCTGTGTTGATACTGGGGCATGGCATTCGCAGAAGGGGGCGAGGGATTAGGCGATAGGCCATTTTCTAGAGTTGGTGGGTGGCCACCTGCTGAGCTTGAGTGTGGTATGTACACGTTATTCATGCGAGAAGATGATTCTCGGCTCACTCTTGGCGCCCCGGCCGCTTGCATGTCCGCGTGCTGCTGTGTCATCGTCGATGTTTGATGAACGTTGTTAACTACAAAAAACACCATTTTTCAATTATAACCCTAAAATTTATTGAATACTATATTTTATACATAAACAATTGAATCTTTATAATTTCCTCAAAAAAAAAAAATTTTTTTTTACCAGGATGCGTATTGGACGTCGTCGTTGTCAAAGGAATCGCGAGCCTTGCGTTGACTGCTAATAAGTGATCTCTCCTTTGCACTAGACAATTCACGCGTTCTTCCAGAGTCACGTTTTCAGCTTTTAGTTGATGCAAGCACGACAACAAAGACGCAACTGAAACAAACAAATATTCAATAAGAATCCAGTTGTTTAATTTAATAATTTTTTTTGTTTCCTTGGTATGGACTCTTCAAACCGAAAAAAATCATATTCCATAACACTCACTGTCGAAATGCTGTGCTTGGTCCATCAAAAATTGACTTCCTTGTTCCCACTGTCTTTCGAGTAATTGCTCCAACGTTTGCGGAATCGCCCCAGGAGCAAAACCCAAAGAAAACGGCGTGTTGCTGTTCATCCCAAAAGTATTTGAAAAAGAGCTGGAATGGGATGGCGCCAAATTTGACCGTGCCTGGAAAAAACCACGAAATTTTTATTTTTCATACTTAAGAATTTTATGCAAAACTTTCTGGTAAATTTTTTCAAATAAAGAAATGTACCGAAGCGATGACTCGATTGTGTAATTGAGGTCCGATCAAATTAGTGTTGGTGTTGTTGGAATCCGTGAAGATCGAATGCGCTTCCATTTCTTGAGACAGCGTGTCCGACATTTTTTGCGCCATTGTTGAGCTCGGATTCAGTTGGTTTCCTAACATGTGAGGTGCGCTGACGCCATTTTGGAACCTGCTCAAATATTCATGTTCACGTTTAATTGTCTACAAAATAATATACTGTAATAATATATAATATGATGCAATTTTTATAAACTCCAACTTTTCATAAGCATTCATTATATATATTTTTTTATTATTTTCTAATTATGTAGTATTTGAATTATATAGAATTTTCTTTAAAAATTATGTAAAATATATTATAATATGCAATATAATATATTAAGTAATTTCTTTCCAGCAAAAATTGGTGTTCTAAAAAAAAATATCTTCACTTCTAGCAAGAAATCCGTTTTAATCTCATCGGAAAATGTGTTGCAGTAAAAAAATTGTAAATTATAAAAAAAGTCCATTAAGAAAATGATTTCCGAAATTATTTTTTCAGAAAAATTGACGCAGTATACAAAATTTCATTAAAATAAAACTTTTTGAAACCGTCGCAAAGCAAGGAATTTTTCTAAGTGAATCTGCTGAAATATGAAAAAATCAAAAATGACATTAAACTCAATCAAGGAATACTTGACAGTTAATTCGCTGAAAAAAAAAATTTTTAATAAAAGTGTATGAAAGTTATTTTGTTCCAGCGAAAATTGGGATTCAAAAAAAATATCTAAGCTTCTAGCAAGAAATCCGTTTTAATTATATATATTATATATATTATATATATATATATATATATATATATATATTTATAAATTTAATTATTAATAAAAACTGTATTTGTACATATTAAATCAAAAAAATTATATTTCAGTTATTCTGAACATTTTAGCAAATTTTGTGATTCCATCATAATTTCATTAATATTTCTCACTCCAGAAACCCTGTGAAAAATCAAAATTTTTTAATTTCCAAGAGACTGACATTCTGAAAATTCACTCAATTTTGTGATATTCAAATATTCAAGCAATCTTCAAAATTGTAGAAATGTAATTGACAAGAGGAATTCAAAAAGTTCTCAGACATTTGAAAATGTTGGAGATTGCAAGAATTTCATTATTGTAAAAATTTACTCATTTCTATGAATATCATTCCTATATTTCAATGATTACTAAAATTCAGAAATTTCGTCACACTAAGAATATTTTTCAAATGACAGAATTTTCGCTTAACTCATAAATTATGTATAGTTAGAAAATGCTTGGAATTGAAAAATTTTAAGATGTATAGAAATTTTGAGCGTTCTGAAAATTCGAGACGAAAAATGGTCAAAAAAATTTCTTGATAAGTATAATAAAATTTAGAAATTACGAAAATAAAGATTTTTCGACAATTTCAGCAATTTCACTCCAAAAATTTAAGTTCTGAACATTCCGTTCAAATTTAAAAAATATAGAAAAATTGTGATGATATCAAAATTTACATTATTTGGAACATTCCAGCAGATTTTGTTTTTCCATTATAATTTCATAAATAATTCACTCTCCAGAAAACCCGGTGAATTATTATAATTTTTCAATTTCCAATATGACTGACATTCTAAAAATTCACTTAATTATGTGAAATTCAAATATTCACTCAATTTTCAAAACTGTAGATATGTAATTGACGAGGGAAATTCAAAAAGTTGTCAGACATTTAAAAATTTCGGAGTTTGCAAGAATTTCAATATTTCAAAAATTTACTCATTTTTATAAATATCATTCATAATCTTCAATGATTACTGCAATTTTATATATTAAATTATTGATTATTAATATTATATATATATATATATATATATATATATATATATATATATATATATATATATCAATTGCTCTCACAATTTCATGTCTTTCTCATCCTTGGTGTGATTGTTGTTGACGAGAATGGCATTCGTTGGAGTGTTGGTAGCGGATCTATTTGGGGTGTTGGAGGCGGCACCTGCGTTTTTACGTTTTTTGCGCCCTGGCCCCGTGCTGCCGCCCATGCTCTCAGAGCCGGGACTACTTGGAGGCGAGTCCTTGACCACGGGGCCCATAGCGCTGCTGCCGCTATTGGACTGGCTCCCTGCTGCCGCTGTTGCTGTGGTGATCAGCGTAAGGGCCTGTTTACAAATAAATAATATATTATATAATTAAATATAACAAATATTCATAATTAATTTAATGTCTTTCTATATTATAAAAAAACTCCCACCCCCCGTAAGTATTAAGTCTTAAGTTATAAGTTATAAGTTTTTATTCTTCAGTTATAAGTCTTAAGTGTTAAGTCATATATATGATATAATAAATAAATAATAAATAATAATGATAACCAATTTTTGACATAAGAAAATTGTTGAAAAAATTACCGGCTGTTGCTGAGTGGGGCCTTGGATGATAGAAGAGACCGGCGGCGCGGGCCCCGTCGACGACGGCGGCGAGGGGCTCGGCCGGTTGTTTCTGCTGCCGCGCTTCGACGTCGTTACGGCGCTACTGTTCTGTGCCGGGTTCACCACTCCCGATGCTCCTGTTGACACCGCTGCCGTTGATTGATTTCTGTAACACGCAATTTCCTAGTTCAGAGTACCTATTGTACACATCTTCCAAAAAACGTAGTAAATTCTTAAGTGCATGAAAAAGGTCGAACTCTGCCAGAAAAAAAAAGTTGACATTTTTTTCACTGCAAAGCTTTTTTTTCTAAAAAAATTTTTTAAAAATATTGAAACATGGTAAAAGAAATTTTTTGATATTAGTGATATTTGAAATGAATTCAAACGACTTTTATTGATGCCATTGTGTTTATTCAATCAATCACAATACTGGCGAACATTATAAATGAAACATAGACATTTTTGATAGGATGTTGGATTATAGTAAATTTTCTTCATAAACTAAACGAAATTCCAATAAAATTTGTAAGATTAATGTTATTTGTAGAAATTTAGTGGAAATTGAATTTCATAAAAATAACACATGGATGAAAATAACAAAAACAAAAGAAGTTGAAATTTTTTTTCAGAAACTTTTTCTCAACATCGATACATCGAATTTCATTTTGAAATGATTATTGAAAAATGTCATATTATAAATAAAAATGCAAGAACTTTCTGAATGAAAAGTTTTAATCGTACAGAATGACATATTTATGCAATAAAAGTAAATAATTTTAACACATTTTTACACAAGTTTTGAATAACAAATTTTGTATCCATGTTGTATCCATTTACGAGAATATCAGATTTTTCGTTACGATTTGAAGACGTGAAAAACATTTTCTTTGATTTTTATGAAATTATAAAATATTTTATAAGGAACATTGAAATTAGCTATTTTTCATGATTTGCATTTATTTCTCTCAGTTGCATATGATTTGATAAGTTCTAGGGAAAAAATAAGGCTTTTTCTGAAGCGTCAACTATTGTTGAAAAATAGTTTCAAAATATGTACAAAATTTCTAATGACCAAAAAATGTAGAAAATATCAAGTAAGTATTTAAATATAAGTCATATTATGAATAAGAAAGCAGAAATTTTCTAAATGAAAAATTACATATTTATGCAATAAAAGTAAATAATTTCCACATATTTTTACAAAATCCTTGAATGACTAATTATATATTAATGCATACATTAATGAAAATATCAGTTTTTTGTTACAATTTGAAGATGTGACAAACATTTTTGTTGATTTTTAAGAAATTATAAAATATTTTGTAAGAAACATTGAAATGAGCTATTTTTCATGATTTTCATTAATTATTGTTGAAAAATGTTTTCAAAATGTGTACAAAATTTTGTGTAACAAAAAAATACGATAAAATAAAGTATATAAATATAAGTCATATTGTAAATAAGAATACAAAAATTTTTTAAATGAAAAATTTTAACTGTACAGCATTACATATTTATGCAATAAAATTAAATAACTTCCACGTATTTTTACAAAATCTTTTAATGACAAATTATTTATTTATGCATATATTAATGAGAATATTAGGTTTTCTTGTTACAATTTAAAGATGTCAAAAACATTTTCGTACATTTTGATAAAATTCTGATTTATTTTTTCAAGAACATTGAAATTAGATATTTTTTATAATTTGCATTTATTTTTCTCAGTCGCATATGATTTGATAAATTCTTGGGAAAAAATAAGACTTTTTTTGAAGCATTAGCTATTGTTGAAAAAAAGTTTCAAAATATGTACAAAATTTTTTAAAGCCAAAAAATGTAGTTAAAATCAAGTAAATAAATATAAGTCATATTATAAATAAGAATGCAAAAGTTTTCTAAATGAAAAATTCTAACTGTACAGCATTACATATTGATGCAATGAAATTAAATAATTTCCACTTATTTTTACAAAATTCTTGAATGCCAAATTATTTATTCACGCATACATTAATGTGAACATCAGGTATTTTGTTCAAATTTGAAGACGTGATAAACATTTTTGTTGATACTTATGGAATTTAAAATTGAAATTAGGTATTTTTCATGATATTCATTGATTTTTCTCAGTCGCATATGATTCGATGAATTCTGGGGAATAAATTAATCTTTTTTTAAAGCATTAACTATAGTTGAAAAAAAAGTTTGAAATATGTATTCAATTTTCATAATCAAAAAATGTAATAAGAATAATAAAAAAAAAACCCATTATTGTTTATAAATAAATAAAAAAATTAATTGTTCCATCATGTTTCATAACAAGAGTAATAAATAATAATTCATATTACACAAATATTATTTGACATGTCAACTTCATAAGTGTCAAAATTCACATGTCAAACAATTAAACATTCGAAAAAAAATCCCCAACAGTACAATAAATTAAACACCATTATTATCAAAATCATCCTTCTCGAGCCAAACACGAAAATGTTTTTGTCAAATAATAGCAAAATGTCAACGTAACCTTAAAAACGCGTTGGCAAAAATGGCCAACACTCGGAATGTCAAAGCACGAATCGTCGCTCGAGAATACGAAATATTCGTGAAAATGCTCGATTTTTCATGGAAAAAACGTGGAAAAGTCGAGTTGGGTTAAGAAAATGCGGAGAAAAGCGATGAAAATGGGAATGACCTCGAGTGAACCGTCGTGTTGTAGTGAGATATTATATATTACGAAGTATCACTTGACTGTTGTAAACCACAACACTGCACTTGTGTCCTTCGGGCGACGCGAAAAACAACTCGGACGCTCGAGTTGCGGAAGCACGAGCAGCGCGGGGAAAAAACGTTAAAATTGCCACGAAAACGAGCGCATCAATGTCGAGTTAAAGTAATTTTGTGTTTCAAGAAAAAAGCAGTGAAAAGGCAACTGGACGCTGTGGTCGGAAGGCCACCATCGCGAATTCTGAGGTTAGGTTAGGACGGAACCTCTTGTTTATCATCCAAGTGTCGGCCATTTTGAATTCGACCGAGGCACCCAATGGCGTAGATAAGAACTTTTTTGCCCTGAGTTGGAAATACGAGAAATCTGCTCGAAAATTCAAAATATCAGAAAATTCTTTATTTAATTATACAATTTGAACAATTTCCTGATATTTTGATGGATTTATATATAATGTTTTTAGACATGAAAACAAAAGCTATTCCTTTCAAAACTTTTTAAATTTATAACGCTACTTTTGAAATATAAAATCGATTCTTCATTACTTTATACAACAGTTATATTTTTTTTTTATAAGGACTGATATGTCAGACATTTGATAAGTCAATCTGCCCGATCTTTAGCTCTTCGTACAGACGTCTGAGACAGAAAAATCAAAAAGTTTTTTTAAGTTTACATCTGGAATTAGTCTGTAAACTAAAAGTTTTGAGAAATGTGAATATTTCACCAAATGGCGACTATTCAAACTAAGAAATTCAAGCAAATTTTCAGGTGAAAATAATATTTTCTTGTTATAATCGTCGCCATTCAGTGGAATATTCATATTTTTAAAAACTTTTAGTTCACAGACTGACTCCAGATTTAAACTTTAGAAAACTTTTTGATTCTTGTGTTTCAGAAGTCTGTGTCAAGAGCTAGAGATTGGGCAGATTGACATATAGAATTCAGACATGTCCGACATCAGCCCTTATAAAACAAAATATAATTGTTGTATGAAGTAACGAAAAATTGATTTCATTTTCCAAAAGTAGCATAATAAATAGAAAAAGTTTTGAGAAGATAAGCTTTTGTTTTCATGTCTGAAAACATAACCAAAAATACCCATTTTTTGGGCTGTTACGCGGGATTCTCCCCTTAATTATAATGATAAAACTCAATTATAATTTAATTTTCAATTATACAATTTGAACAGTTTTCTGATATTTTTATAGGTTTCTATATAGATTTCTGGAATTAAAGTTTTTTTTATCATCCAAGTGTTGGCCATTTTGAATTCGACTGAGGTACCCAATGGCGTAGCTAAGAAATTTTTGCCCTGAGCTGAAAATATGAATTCACTCGAAAATTCAAAATGTTATAAAATTATAATTTAATTCTACAATTTGAACGATTTCCTGATATTTTGAAGGATTTCTATATGTGACGTAGGCCAGGAAAAAGGCACTAAGAGGCAAATCGAAAATTTTACAGGACGAGCATTTTTCGTTGAGAAACGTGAAAAGCAGGTAGCAGGTAGAAAAGTTGGGTTTGGTTGAGAATTGCACCATCATCAATCCTACGAACAAAAGGTGCGCGTGGATATGAGAGAAAAGTCACTGTGGCCGGCAGTGATTCTCATGCATGACGCGCGGCGCGAGTCCGACGCGTCAATCCAGTAGGGTTTATTAAAGTATCTCGTAATTACGTGATTTTTCAAATTACGCACTTGAAACTTGTTCCACATGACAGAGCAGATGAAGAAGAACAAATATTGACAGAAAACAGGAAATCGACTTTTTGCCTCTTAGAGCCTTTTTCTTTGCCTGCGTCACATATAGATCTGGAATTGAAGTTCAAAAATATCAAATTTCATAGATACAGTAATTTTGATTCTTATAAAATTCTTATAAGAAAAACGTTTCTTATAAAGTAATCTTAAACAAACGTTAAAAATTGAGTTTTTTTCTTATAAAATGTTATTTCCTGTCAAAATTCTTAAGAAAAATTGTACTTTGTTAAAGGAATTTTTCTATTCGAACATTTCAACAAATTTTTAAGTCATTCGTATTTTTCAATTTCAGTTAATAACAATTCGACCGAGGCACCTAATGGCGTAGCTAAGACCTTTTTATACCCTGAGCTGAAAATACGTGTAATCTGTTGAAAAACTCAAAACATTTTTAAAAAATTTATTTTATGATAAAATGTGAAGAATTCTCTGATCTCGATGGATTTCAATATAGATTTCTGGAATTCCAAGTTCAAGAATATCAAATTTTATAGATACAGTGATTTTCATTTCAGTGATTCGGGATGTGATATATCAGTAAAAATCTTTACTGATAACTATCAATAGCTTGAGATTTCTTACTGATAAATATCAGTAAAAATCAATAAGTTCCATCGATTCAGAGCAGTGTAACAGTCATGTATGCTAGAATAGTTATTTGTGTACTGAGCGTCAAACCGATCGTTTCCGCGCCGAGACAAGCCGAAGGCTCGCCGAGGTGCTCAACCTCATACGAGGCCGGAACGATCGGTTTGACCAAGGTGCACATACTATTTTCTTCAACACGGTGCGAAAACAGCAATCAAGATATTTAAAACTTTTGCTTAATTGTGTTGAGGGAGTTTAATTTACGTCTAAAAATACAGCCATTTATGGGGTGAAGTGTGGTAGGGTTGAAAGTGGTTTGGGTAAAGCGGGGAGGGATTGAAGGTGGTTAGGGCGAACGCTCGGGGGGTTCGGGGGGGCGGAGCCCCCCGATGGGGTCCAGGGACGGAACCCCGGTAGGGTTTCGAAAGGGGCGAAGCCCCTTCGCGGGGGATCCAGGGGCAGAACTCCGGTGGGGCTAGGGGGGCGAAGCCCCCTGTACAAGGCAAAATTTAGTTCATATTGGGAAAAAATGACAAAAAAAAAACAATTATGCAGGGTTTCACTTTGGATTTTCTCCCTGTAAGAATTAAAAAAAAGAAAAAAAATATGAAATCAAAAAACTAAAAAGAAAACAATAAAATTAACAAAATAAAAATTATTTAGTGAAATAAAATTTAATAAAATTACATACTAAAGTAAACGACGAAGATCTAATATCTAATGGTATTTAAAAATTTGTAACAATGACAATTGTAAATATAACTTTAAGATAAGGATAAACCTATTATGTTAAACAAACAAATTTAAAAGAATTGAAAAATAGTCAAAAGAAAAGCAAATTAAACAAATTGAAAAATAATTTTTATATTACATGCAACAGCTGTATGAAGAAAATTTAGATATTTTGAATTTGAAATTCATTTTATATTTGCAATCAAATAACTTTTTCACGTTTTTTTAGTAAGGTTAATAAAGTAGAAAATAACAATGAATTGTAAAATAACGTGATACAAAAGTATTAAAAAGTAGTGTAATATAATGATTGAAAAAAACAAATCAAACTAAATGTTAAGATCCATTTATTACTTATGTAGACCGCGTCAATCAACTACGTTCACATCAGGCATGAGTATATCAGTGTCAACAGGGTAGTGGTTAAGACACTCGCTCCGCACCCAGGCGACCCGAGTTCGATTCCCAACCTGAGCAGATTTTTTTTTATTGTAAACTCTCTCACAAGAGAGCATTTCCTGTATTTCCGATCCTCTCGGATTGGGACCTGGAAATGATCAGTTTCAGGTCCCATTTGCGGATGAAAAACGGCTGTTTTCGCTCCGCTGTTGAAGAAAAAAATTGACATCAAAAAAATTCTTGGCTCCAATGGAAAATGTTACTTATACTTATTTTTGTATTTTACAGACATGATTAATTGATTTCTACATGAATTATAATGTATATTCTTGCCTTGTATACAAACATTTCGAGGACTGTTTTTTGGTATTTTTATGCACTTACCCATATATTTTGTCATTTTTTTTTCAATCATAAAATTGTAGAAACTTATTCACATTTAGATATGCATAAGGCAAATATCAAATCTTTAGCGAAAAAATTCAATCAACAAATTTGTTTCAATATGTAAATTCCTTATAAAAACAGAAAATCTTGGCAAACATTGAGCCACATGAAAATTATGACAACTGCCATAATTTTCATTCCCTGTTTACCTGTCAATGTGTCAACTCCTGTGGCTGATAAAAAAAAAGACAATCTTTTTTCATCCCTATAAAACCATGCAAAATAATCTCTAAATTTCCTACCTAGATCTTTTGGTCGTTGCATCGTCACCGCTGAATTTATTATTAGTCGTTGAATGTTTCGTGTCGTTGCTGGCATTGAATTGAGCATTTTGTTGATGAAACGTTGGGACGCCTGCGCTTTGAATGGTGCTTGGAATGGCAGTGGCTGTCAATGGCACGGAAACAACAATGCTGTTGGAGGTTGTCGTCGAAGACATACCGACACCTGTTGACTGGGAATGCGATAACGACATTATCACTGGTGTTGTACTGGCTTCCTGCTGATTGCTCGAGGAATGATCCGCTTTGGCCTGTAAAAACGAGATGAGCATTCATCAACTTTTGATTTGCAATGAAATTTTTCATCGATTTCCCAGTCAATTCTACATTCTGTATTATAAACATGTTTTTTATCTGCATGGAAAAAACAATATAGTTGTCACAAACTCATAAATTGTAACATTTGCCCCGAATATTTTCTTGGTGTAGAGAACCTCATTTGTGGTTAGCACAACATCATAAAAAGTTATTGCAATCTATATAAGGCTGGCAGTAACTTTAAATATTGTTGCTCCAACCACAAATGAGGTTATATCTACACCATGAAAATAGTTGGGGCAAATTTTACTATTTATGAGGTTGTGACAACCATATTGTTTTTTATGTGTATCAACATCAGTTACTGTTGTTATTTGTATTTGTTTATTCCAAAAAAATATTATGAAAATTGGGGAAAGTTTTAATGAGTTGAAAAAATAGCGAAGAAGTAGAAAACTCGTCAATACCTGAGTCTCTCCATCTATCGTCGACTGCGCCACAACGACGACCGAGCCACTGGCTTCTGACGAAACTGACTGATTCGAATTCTCGTTAACCGTTGGCGTCCTCGCCCCCGTTTTTCTTTTTTTCCCCGTGTGGTTCGACTTGGACGAAGAGCTATTTCTCCCTTGACTACTGCCCTTCCCAGAACTCGACTTTCCCAAGCTCCCCCCAGCAGACGCCGAAGTCGTCGACGAGTTTTCATTACCGAAAACACTTTCCGACTGCGTCACGATCGTTTCCACGAAATTGGACGTGGTGAATTTGGAATTGGATGAGCTGTCTTTGGGCGTCGAGCTGTGTTCATCCAAAACCCCATTGACTTCGGCACTCGGACTAGGATTCAACTTGTTTTTGGAGTTGCTGGATGATGATGATGATTTTTTCGCGTTCGAACTTCGACGCATTCCGCTATTGCCGGAAGAAGATTTAGCGGGGGCTTCGGAATCTTTTTCGGCGGAGGAGTCCGAAGAGCCGCCATCCGCCGGGATCGGTTTGTAGGGCGGTATTGTTTTCACGTTGCTGCTCTTTTTCTGAAATTACATTGAAAATGGATGATTTTCAAAAATGGAAGATGGACCGATTTTCCTAATATTTAATTTTCCTAGAACTATTTTTCTAATCACATTTTCCTAATACTAATCTTTTTTCCGAATTTTTGTATATGGGTCACCCACGGGAGATTTACCACCCAAAATTTTTTTTCGCCTAAAATATTTTTTTTTCGGTTCTTTGTTCGAAAATATTCGACACGTATTTTTTTTTTCAATATGTGCGCTAGGATCTGAAGTTTCAGATAAGCCTCTCAAAAAATATTTCACATAAATTTTTTCTAAACAAATTTGACATTTTTATAAACAAATAGACCTAACAAAAAAAAGATGCTTTTTTTTATTATTTTCTTACTAAGTGATCTTTATACATATGAGAATATACTGTAAAAATTTGGGAGTGGAGACTTGAGAATTCAATGAGCAGTGAATTTTTAAATGTAGCGCGTGCGTAACGATGCGCGATGTTCGACTTACTCTGGGTGGCTTCAATACCGAAATTTATAGAAGGGGGTGCTTTAAGAGCTTTCAGTTTTATTTATGTTTATTCTCTCGATTCAGCAATACATATAAATGTATTGCTTATAAATTATAACTTAACAGAACTTAATTATAACTTAACTTAATTATAACTTAACAGAAAAACTCTGGAAACTTCGAAAATCATGCGCATCGTTACGACCGTGCTTTTGGAGCGCAGAACCGCGCTACATTTAAAAATTCACTACTCATTGAACTTTCAAGTCTCCACTCCCAAATTTTTACAGTATATTCCCATATGTATAAAGATTACTTTGTGGGAAAATAACGAAAAAAAACGCACCTTTTTTTTATAAGGTCTATTTGTTTATAAAAATGTCGAATTTGTTTAGGAAAAATTTATGAGAAAAATTTTTCGAAAAGCTTATCTGAAACTTCAGATCCTAGCGCTCATCAGGGAATTTTTTTGTAATTTTACACAAAAAACTTTTCCAGTCACATAATATCCAAGAGGACCATTTTTTTGTAACCGCTGATTTTCAAAAAATTGTTTCTCCGAAATTTTGAGTATCACATTGGAAAAAAAAATATGTGTCGAATATTTTTGAACAAAGAACCAAAAAAAAATTTAGGGTGGTAAATCTCCCGTAGAATGACCCATATATAATATTTTTATTTATATAGTATATTTATACAGGGTGTCCCAAAGTCCGCGATAAAAAAAAATCCTGATTTCCTTTTTCAATTTCGAGTCGAAAAGTCCTTTACCACTTTTTGCAAAACTCAAA
>JAPYZL010087897.1:0-11751 GCA_030522825.1 Platygaster orseoliae
GACTGTACCGCTAAGCCACTGTGTCAGATGGGGATCGTTCCTTAAAAAAAGTACCTGCTGTATCAGTTAGTAGTTATTCGGATTTTCGAAAAATTATTTGTCCGAAACAGAGGCCCACTATCAAAAAAGCCGAGACACGTGTCCCATCAATTTTGATAAACTATCGATAAAACATTGTCCGATCGAATTTCGAATTTCCTATACCTAGACCTCCCCTTGTCAGACTTTTTTCGGAAGGCAATAATGCGACGAACAAACTAATGAAATTTTTTTCAAAAACATACATTCATTTTCTTATGGAAGGTCTAATTAATAAAAAAAAATGCAGTAAAATTCCGAAAAATCGCTTCAAAAAAAAGTATTCAACGTTTAATTTTACAGCTCGTAGTTTAAAGTTGAAAAGAGCATTAATGACATGAAAAATACGTGTATGAAAATGCTGAAAATGTTGAATTCTCGAATATCCTGGTCTCTGATAAAGATGTTTTGATTGCCTCAAATTGAATTGGTTGCCCTGATTACTCATGCAAATACACGCCACGGGACATCAAACGTTTCGAATTATTTACTAACAAATCAATACAAAGTATCTCGGGACACACGTAAGAGAGCAGTTCCAATACCCGGGCAACCCTGAACCCCCGACACAATGTCAGCCCCAATGTCAAGCATCTTTTCATTAAATGATTTCTTACAAGAGCGCGTCAAGTGTCGTCAAACTTCAAATCCCTCTTTGATCGGATCAAGCACGCCACAAAAAAGGGGAGCCAGAATATTCAAAGTTTCGTACATTTTCAATTTTTTTTTTATAGAAAGATACTGTCAAAAAGTGAAATTTTAACACAAATCAGTAGCGTACGCAGAGAGGGGTTTTAATCTAGAGATCTATAGAGCGATCTATCGAAATACTAGTAATCTTTAAAAATACCAGAAAACACTAAAGAGTTGTATGCATACAATAAAATACAAAAATCTATAGAATACTATGTACCTGAATTTCCAAATGTTTAAAATTAAACGAAAAGAAAAAGTATATAAATTCCTGATTTCTCGTCATGGAGAAGATTGTGTTAAATATTTTTTTGGGGACTATAAAGAAAGAAGCTGGAGAGTTTTTTTCCCTGAAAACTCATATATGTATTTTTCTTTTTCGTTTAATTTTAAACGTTTGGAACTTCAGGTACATAGAATACTTGAAATCAGTGTAGTTATGTTTTTCTCAAAAAACTATAAAAATATCAACATTTTTAGAACTTTAAATTTCTATAGGAATAAAATCGAGACGACTGAATAGAAATCAATAATGATATCAGAAAATCCTTCAAACTATACAAATATCAAAGAATGAAAAAAAATACCAGAAGTTTAAAAAAAACCTAAGCTTCAGTAATTTGAAAATTACAAAAATATAATTTAATTATTAAAATTAAATTCCTTACTTACCGAAATTTGAGTAAAATAATCAGAGGTATAAGCAGAAAAAATTTTCGGGAGGGGTTTTTCGAAAAAAAATATTTTGTTCGGGATTTCATAATTTTTAATCTTTCATGATCTGATTCTTTCATATTTGTACAACTTGAGAGATTTTCTGATACCATTATGAATTTCTATTTAGCATTCTAAAATTCAACGCTATAGGAATCAAAGTTCTACAAATTTTAATACTTTATAGTTTTTTGAGAAGATTTACAACTACACATATTTTAAGTATATCATAGATTTCTAGATTTTCGTATTGTATTTTATTTATAAAATTTTGTAGTATTTTATAGTATTTTTATAGATTTATAGTATTTCAATAGATTGCTCTATAGATCTCTAGAATTCGATGCTATACTTTTGGAAATTTCATACATTTGGAGTCTTTCAATTGATTTTTCAGAAAATAGCATGTTTTCTTCAGAATTTCCATATTTTTTTTCTATTTCTTTTTTTTATTCTTAAAATTTGAAGGATTCTCTGGTTTTCCGTAGATTTCTAGAACAGTATTTTCCGGTATTCAAAGTTTTATATATTTTTGAGAAAATTTTATCTATGGGTCATTCCAGGGGTGATTTTCCGGTCAACATTTTTTTTCGCCCAAAATAAAATTTTTCCAACTCTTTGTTCGAAAATATTCGACACTTATTTTTTTATTTCAATATTGTACACAAAATTTCAGGGAAACAATATTTCAAAAATCAGTCTTTCAATTGATTTTTCAGAAAATAGCATATTTTCTTCAAATTTCCAATATTTTTCTTTTGTTTTTTTATTATTTTAAAAATTTGAAGAATTCTCTGATTTTCTGTGGATTTCCAGAATAATATTCTCCGGTGTTCAAAGTTTTATATATTTTTCAGAAAATTATATCTATGGGTCATTCCAGGGGTGATTTTGCACTAAAAATTTTTTTTCGCCGAAAATAAAATTTTTCAAACTCTTTGTTCAAAAACATTCGACATTTATTTTTGTATTTTAATATGATACACAAAATTTCTGAGAAACAATTTTTTGAAAATCAGCGGTCACAAAAAATGTATATTTTTTTATTGAAAAAGTTTTTCGCGTAAAATTACCTAAAAATTCCTTGATATGCGCTAGGTACTGAAGTTCGAGATAAGCCTTGTGAGAAAGTTTTGGCATCAATTTTTCATAAACTAATTACACAATTTTATAAAAAAAAATATTTTATAAAAAGAGAAGCCTAATTTTTTTCGTTATTTTCCCACAAAATAATCTATATACATATGGGAATGTACTGTAAAAAATTTGGAGGTGGAGATTGAAAAGTTATGTATCTCAAGTTCCAAACGTTTAAAATTAAACGAAGAAAAATATATGAGTTTTCAGGAAAAAAAACTTTTCTGATTCTTTATAGGACTTTTCAATTAAAACAGCTAAGTTTGTAGTCCCCAAAAAAATATTTAATAAAATCTTCTCCATGATAAGAAATCAGAAATTTATGTATTTTTTCTTTTCGTTTTATTTTAAACGTTTGGAACTTTAGATAAATAAAAAGTTCAGTGAGTTGTGAATTTTTAAATGTACAGCACAGTTAATATAATAATAATAATAATAGTTAATAATAAAAAAATATGTGTCGAATATTTTTGAACAAAGAACTGGTATTCAAATATTAACTATTAGGCTAACAAAGTATTCCATACATTTTTATATTTTATTTTAAGTATAAAATTTTGTAGTGTTTTCTGGTATTTTTAAATATAATTAGTATTTTGATAGATCGCTCATAGCGATCTAGAATTTGATGCTATACTTTTTATAATCAAAATCACACAATATTTTTTTACTGCGTAATACATGACTTTTTTTTACATAGTAATGTAACAATTTAAGTTTGTACAAGATACATTGTAATTAATTAAATAGTACAAGTGAAATAAAAAAAACGTGAGTAACAATTTTTTCTTTCGGTATTTTTCTGCGTACGATTAAAGGAGTTTTTTCTTCTGCTAATTATTAAAAAAATTGTCATGTATGATATATTGCATTATTTTACAAATGAGTTTTGTCAAATTGTTTTTAAAGTGATTTAAAAAGTGCAACACTACAGTTTTACTATAGGATAAATAACTAATGTTTTTTTTAATTTCAAAACACACTTCATGTAAGTTTTGTTTTGATTCTTATGACCTGTAATTGTAATTAGTTAAACAGTGTAAGTGAAATAAAAAAAAAGACACGAGTAACAATTTTTCTATTGGTATTTCTTTGCGTACAATTAAGTAAGTTTTTGCTTCTGCTAATTATTGAAAAAATTCTTCATTTATGATTCATTGCAATATTTTAACCATTACATCATAACAACATCCATTATTCCATCAATTATCATTACATATTTAAAAGCAACAAATCACAATAAACTTCATTGAATAAATGGAGAATTCCCCTTCAACCCCTTGAACCTTGCAAAAGTAAATATACACACACCAACGAAATCCCCCATGTAAAATGTAAATAACGCGACGCAATTCGCACCACACACGTGACTCACACCCGCACCCACACACATACGCCAGGTAAAACAATGATACACCAAGGGACTCGCGAATCACCGAAATAATTGCCGTTGTTATTTTTTGTTTCGACCGTAGAGTAACACAATAGCATGACACAAGTACCGCTCGTTTCCAAAAAAAGCCAACACTCGGCCAAATGTTTCCCACCGTTTACAAGCTTCGTAAAAAAGACGCGATCAATCGCAAAAAAATACGGCGCTTACCCTCTTTACTCTTGGAGGCGACTTGGCCCTTGTCTTGACAGTACATGATTATTCATGCGTCCGGGACACATCACACATATGGGCGGTGACGCGCTCCGGGACGCGACTTCACCGCCGCTTTCCCCTCGGCAAATAACTCGTCGTACCCATGAGAAAAAAAAACAACGCGACCAATTCTTTTTTTACTCCACCTTTCTCCAAATCGGCACTCTTTTCAATTTCATGCAGACGGCCGAGGGCGAGGGGATGACGGGGAGGTGGGGGGAGGTGGGGAATAGGGCGGCGATTTTTTTTTAAACGGAAATAAAAGAGAGGGGAATTTTATCGGGAGGAATATGAGCTTGTGGGTTTCCCGAAAGCGGAAACGCGGACTTTCTGGAGATTCTGTGGCCCCCGGGAGCTTTCCGGAACTCTCACTTCTCTCTCGCGAATGCGGATGAATTGTTTGGACCAAAAATATACCGAGTGACGACGACGGAGAGTAATTATTTGCAGGAGGAAGTTGGGAATGCGATGTGAAGAGCGCAGCAGTGTACGAACGAATTTTTTAAATGACGTTAAATTAAACTGAAAATATATATATTAAGAGCAATGATGAAATGGTTTCCCTAATTATTATACGTGTAGTAAATTTTGAAGTATGTATTTTCTTCATTTTTTTCATCAATTTCAGTAATTGAATGTTTGAATTCATGCAAAAAAAACCGTTGGCAAATTGACTAAAATCCGAGCGCGCGTTATGCAAAGCGCTGATTGGTCGATGTCCGATATCATGTTTATTATATATATATATTTTGTCAGTATATGCTGGATTTGCAATTTTACATATGATAATGTTTACTTTTTTTCCCATTGCTCTATTCCAAATATTCCCAATAATAATTGATATAAACGAGGAAGATATCGGTTTATTTCCATTTTCCTAGATCACGGGAACGTCAAAGGTAAATTTTATTCATTATAAATATTGAAATATGTCTGTGTTATTGTTTTTTCGTAATTCTCACTGTAAGTTATTGTTATGATTCTGTCGACCGCAATCACAAATTGTAAAATTAAGAATATTTTGCATTTGTGTTATAGCTATTGTTTCCAATTTTTCTATGAACATTTTATAATTAATAATTATTAAGTACTCTTCCCGGCCCAAAATTACAATAACTTGTTTATTGTTATGCTGATTTCTGAATTTTCAGTACATATCTAGATATTTATATTCAAGATTTAGGGGTGTGCGAAATTAAGAATTTCACGTTTCGGGAAATTATTTTTGGGCTCGGGACAGATCCCTAGTTTTTCAGGTAATTCCGAAAATTTTGGAAATTCAGAAAACTCAGGAATTCTAAAAAATCTTGTATTCTAATAACTCCTCAACTAAAAAAATTTTTGGATTGTAGAGTAATTAAATAGCTATTAGTATGAAAAGTCGAGAATCAATAAATGCTGATTAATTCTCGATTTTGAAACCTCAGAGTAATATTGTTCGCTCTGAAAAGGGACTGTTCACATACTACGTCACGCGATTTTGAGCTAATTTTGACCCCCTTGCCCCCCTTGTGACATCACACAATCATAATTTTCCATTTTCAAGATGTGCGATCAATAAAGGGTTATTATCAGGGCAACCAAAAATATTTATTTAATAACAAATATTTAAATAAATATTACTGCAGTTTTTGGTGAAACATAAATATTTCGCCACTTTTAGATGCTTCGTAAATATTTTTTTAATCCCAAATATTTTCAACTATTTTTGACCATCAAAAATATTGTACTTGTTGTACATGTTTTGCCATAAAATATTTCTCTAGTGATGTTGATTCTCATAAAAACCTTATCAAAATTTTTATAAAGTCGACCTTAGAAAATTTTTATAAAAAAACCTTATTTTATAAAGTAACCTTACAAAAACTTTAAAGAAAAAAATTTTTTATACAATTCTTTTTTTCGCAGAAATTTTTATACAAATAAATTTTTCTTTCAATTTTGTAAGAATTATTTTTTTGTAAAAATACATTTCTTATGAAAAAGAAGGCAAAAATTAAAAACTATTTGAAAGATTGGAAAATTTTTTTATGAAAATATCAGATTTTATAAAAAAAATTTTTTATAGAAAATTTCAAATATTTTGAGCACGGAGAAAATCACAGAGCCAGATGAATTCGTTGAGAGTCTTTCACCAACTGAAGTCGACGCATTCAAATTTGCACCACTGACGTCGACGAACGTCAAATGGTCATTTTCTAGATACAAAAATGTTTTAAGCGACAACCAACGTTCATTCTTGTTTGAGAACTTAGCAAAACATATGGTCATTTTCTGTAACAACTTTGATCAGGAACCGAAAATGTAAACAAATGTACAAAAAACTTCAAATTTGCTTGAATTTGATCATAAATATTTTTTGCCTGTCAATAGCCCATCATAAATTTTTCGCAATTTTTTCATGCATAAATAAATAAATATTTTGCATTTTATTGCAAATATTTTGGTTGCCCTGGTTATTATTCATAAAATCACGTAAGAAAATACAGATTTTGTCATAATATATTCTTTTTAACTATAAACACAAAAAAGGTATTATTTTTAAATTAAATCGGTCAGGTAATTGATCCTACACTGTAAAAAATCCCGTCGTAAAGTTACTACGCTCAGCATCGTACAGAATCCGATCCATGCTGAGTGTGGTTTTTTTTACGATGCTGGGCATGGTTTTTTTTACGATCCTGAGCGTTTTTTTACGATGCTGAGCGTAGTAACTTTACTGGCTGGTCTGTAGTTTTACTAGCTCTTGTAAATTTACAACGCTCAGTATAGGTCGGATTCTGTATGATGCTGAGCATGGTAGAGTTACAAGCGGCTAGTGAATTGACTATGCTCAGCGCAGTTATTTTACTAAAACGCGAGTAACTCAACGACAAAGTTGGTAGATTTACTATGCTGAGCGTAGTAAATCTACTAACTTTTGCCTTACTAGCCCGTAGAACTTTACGACGGGATTTTTTACAATGTATAGGTTAATTTTATGATCGACTTTTCAGTTTGTATGAATAAATGTTACTTCACTGGTCCAACTTTTCAGAAAAATAAAAAAAAACTGATATTTTAGTGTGACGTCACACTGGCATGGACCCCCTCCCCTTCCCCTCATCACATATCGTCACACAATCAAAGACCCCCCCCCTCTCCTAAACGCATGACGTAGTATGTGAACGACCCCAAACTAAATTTCATCTATATCAGTGTTGTTGAAAATGTGTAAAGACTACAGATTTAAATACTCCCATAGTAACTGTGATTTTTATAAAAAAATCGCCAAATCTTAATAAAAAAAACTACCTTGTTATGAATCGATTTTAGAATAACTTTATAAAAAATGTCGAATTTTATAAAAACAGTTTTATAAAAAATTTTACTTTTGTAAAACAAAAACTTATAAAGTTTTGTACTTTATAAATAATTTTATACAATTTTTTTGGAAATAATATTATTTATAAAACTTGATATTTTTTATAAATTTTTTATGAAATCAGTTTATAAAAGACGAGGTTTTTTATAAATATTTTTCTAAAAATCAAAGTTACTAGAGTCATAAGGGCAAGCTTAATCTTCGTTACATAGAAAATCAAAAAGATTATCGTGTTTCAAAATGATCTTTATAGTTCTCGTCAAATAAACCTACAACACAAGGTCTTATTCTTGACTTTCTAGTGAAAAGTAATTTTCTGGGAAATATATCAACAAGGAAATCGAAAGTAAAAGTCATATAAGTGTCGATTAAAATCTAATAATCATGTAACTTGAAAACAAGCCTGTAATAGTAATTTCAAAATCTGACAAAAGATTGGGCCATTCAGTATAATGTTACTGTAAAATGAAAACAATGTCAGATTTTTCATCAATGACATTTTTAGGTTGAAAGTCCAGATCAATAGAAAAAAGTCATGGTTGCTGGACTGACAGAGCATGGACTCCAAGCGGATGTAATATTCGTAATTGAAGGAACTGCTGCAAATGGTGCTTACTTCAATGATTTAAAGACAAACTATTTGATATCCACTTTAGAGTAAGCTGAAAAATCATTCAATATCATCTCCCTTTTTCTTGTTTTAACTTGAGTAAATAAATCGATTGCAATCTTTTTCAGGTATTTCAGTCAAGGAGGAATTGAAGATAGAGAATATGCAGCTGAGGTAATTGATATTCTTATTTCCATCAATTTTAATCCAAAATCTATTTTATTTTTTCTCTGGCTGATGTTTTTTTATTTAAAAAACCTCATGAATTTTTATTACAGAACAGCACAACCTTATATGGAGTCGTCATATACCACGCTGCTGATTGCTTGCCATCTCCTTGTACAGGAACACTGGGCCCTTTTTCAAACCCTCAGAAATTGTTGCTAATGTTGGAAAAGTTAGAGTAAGTTTCAGAGCCCACATATTACGTTTTATACATGACATTTTTTTTATGGTTTACTTATTTTTTTCACAGAATGGTAGGAGGAAAAGGAGAATCCCATGCAAATATCGTGGAAGGACTAGCGACGAGCTTGCAATGTTTTGAAGATCTGCAGCAACGCCGTGAGCCCAACATTGCCTCGCAAAAACACTGTATCTTGGTCTGTAATTCTGCGCCTTATCAAACTACTGTTCAAGAAGACTACAAATTTGCTGGCCATACAGTGGAGCAGTTAGCTGCCACTTTTCAAGAGGTATTTCTTTCTTGTCTTTTTTTCACTCATAATGACACTAAAAAATTGCAACAAAATCGTGATGCGAGTCTTATAAAAGTTTTCACATTTTTGTGAAGACAATGTATTCGATTCAAACACTGATGATGGGAATCAGAAAAAATAAGGAAATGTTATTCAAAAATATGATTTTTGTACTCACTTAATTGATTTTGTTTTTGAAAAAAATGTCCATTTAATGTACTTGTTGATTTCAACCAATAAATTAAGAAAAACTCAAAATTTCAAGAAATTGTATACATTTGCCAAATCTACTAATTTTGAGAATTTAAAGAATTTGTTATTAAATTTATTTATAACGTTCTGAATGTGTAAAAACAATTTTTATGATTTCTCATGATATCTCATATTTTCTTACGGTTTCCAAAAATTTACTATGCTTTTTTTTTTTTAATATAGTTATATATATTTTTCAGATGTTCAATCCAGTTTGACTGTGTCCTGTAATAAAATGATAATATTATAGGCTTTGGTTTTTTATCGATGTTGAAGAATATTTTCGTGAAGATGCCCATTTCCACAAAAATTCGAAAATTACGCTTTTAAAAGCAATGGTTGAAAGAAAACGATTTTTTTTGTTTCAGAGAAATATAAACTTGTCTATTCTATCGCCCAGGAAAATTCCAGCTCTTTTCAAGCTTTTCGAAAAAGCTGGAGGTGACTTGCAGTCATGCCAAACAAAAAACTACGCCAAGGATCCTCGACACCTCGTTTTGCTGCGTAACTACAATCTTAAAGAGCGCCCTGGTAAGTTCATTATGACTGGCAATCCGAACATTCAAATGAAAAGTATACCAAAATTGCAAACCAGTCTCGTAACTAGAAAGTTGAATAAGAACGCTTTCATATAATAGATGTTTTTGATATATTAATAATTTCTCGGCTATTTTTTGGAAATGACAAATACACTTTTCTTAACGACATTTATTTCTGTTACTACAATTTCTGATAAAAGTTTTGCAACACAAATATAGCATAGTTCGACAAAACGTGACTTTTAAACAATTTTTGATGGAATTTTTGTAAAAACTGATTTCCTAGGTTATCAATGAACAGTAAAAAAATATGTAGAAATTGGGTGTATAAGTATGTCTTATTCGAAAAAAAAAAACCCTTTTATCATTAAGAGCTAAAAAACATTTTTTTTTAAATTAGGCATAAGCGTAAATTTTCACATTTTTTATTATTATTTATAATAACTTCAACAACCAATGTCGGCGAACAAATTTATTGGTGCACTTTTTGAACAAATTTTGCCAGAAAATTTTTCATGTTGAACTGCGTAATGATAAACTCAATTCTGATAACTTCTATAAAATCGTAATTACTTGCGGAAATCTTGTTTATATAACAACAATCATAATCATGGAATAGTGAGCCCAGGCGTGGGTCACGTCGCGACGGCGTCAGTGGCAGCAACGACGACGACGACAACCACAACGGGAAGCGCCGGGCAGATACCTTTAAGCCCTCTGCAGAGCAACGACAGCCCTGGTACGAATCAGAGCTGCGCCCCGCAGCAGTCGGCGACGGCCCAAGGGCCCGCTTTTCGAGGTCAGGCCCCTCCACCGACGGCCACCTCGGCTGCAGCTGCAGCTGCCGCTGCGGCGGCACAAAACATGAATCCTGGAGCTCGAGGAGGGGTGGCAGCGGCTGCAGCCGCGGCTGCTGCTGCCTTCAACGCTCAGCAAATTCCGGCACCTCCGAATTACCACCCAGCAGCAGCGATGGCTGCGGCAGTGGCAGGCAGAGGGCCTGGTGCCGTCCACACCAGGTGGATAAGGCCTCAATTCATCCCTCCGAGCAACGCTACGGGTCCCTCTCCCGCGAACCAGCAACAACAGCAGCAGAGCAGCGCCCTCATCGCCCAGCTTTCCCAGCCGCCATCCGCTTTGGGCCTCAACGTTTCACCGTTTGCACAAAGGATCGATGGTAAGTCGTTTACAATAAATTTTAATGTACATCCATAAATGTGAATGGTTGTATGTTTTACCCTAATAATTTAAAAACTACTGCACGAAATGTCCTGAAATTTTGCACAGTTACTAACCGTGTTCGTCTGAAGGTTAAAGGTATATTTTTATCAACGAACTGATTTGGCCTACTTTCAAACCTACACCCCCACAAGCACACACACATAAAAATGCACAAATCAAAAATTCACGAAAAATCACAAGATCACAAAAAGTCACAAAATTAAGAAAAATCATAATATCACTGAAAGTCACAAAAAACTCAGTCATGAAAATTCACAAAAATTGAAGTCACAAAATTAACGATCACATAAAGTCACAAAATTGAAAAATTATGAAACTTATGGCGTTTTCGAGTGGCTGCTCTCGGAGTGTTCTCAGACATTTTTCCGCGTGTAACAAAGAGACAAAAGTGCTCTGAAAGCAATCCAGAGCATTATCTATTTCTTTCCCACCAATGAAAGAATTTGCTCTGACTCTTGGACACAGAGCGAATGGAGGAGCAACTTTCACTTGATTTTGATACAGTTTGCTATAAGATAAAAAGAAATAGATAGTGCTCGGATCAATTTCAGAGCACTTCTGTCTCTGTCTAACACACGGAAAAACGCTCCGAAAACGTCATTAACAAAAAATCAGAAAATCTCACTAAATTACAAAAAGTTCTAATCTTTCTCAATATTTTTAGTTTTTTTTTTCAATTATTTTTCTATCCTGTATATTTAAGATTCTAAAAATTATATATATATATATATATATATATATATATATATATATATATATATATATATATTATTATA
>JAPYZL010087908.1:0-15397 GCA_030522825.1 Platygaster orseoliae
AAACTACAGGACTCGAACTCGCATCATGCGCGTGACACACTATGGCTCAACTAGTCAAGCCATCGAATCATTCGACTCTACTGGACATTCATAGGTCCTAAAGGCGACTGTAATGCGCAATTGGATTTTTCATATTTTTCTACTTAAAAAAAAGCCCACTGGAGAAAATGCTGAAACACGTGTCAAATATTTTTACGAAATCTTCGTCCATAAAAATTTTGAGCTCAAAATCGAAGGGACATCTGCCGGGGTCCCCTTGTAAGTCGCTTATAAATTTTCGTTCATTACACTGCTCACTTTATGCCCATTCGAAATTGGTACTCTGGAATGGACTATAATATTTCGAACAAAGGAAAGTAGTGTCTCTTTTGAGTAATTTTAATCAGCAAATTCAAGGATCTTTGAGATATTTTATCTGGAAATCTATTGAATAAAAATTCTACTTATTTAAATTTAGATATCTGTTTTCAGTCTCATCGAAACTCTTTAACGAATAAGGCACATCTCCAGTGTATTTCAAAATAATCTAATCGAAAGTGAGTACCCCAATTCCATAAATTGTCGATATTCCACGTGAACATTTTCCCAAGAGCCAGATGTCACGTTGAATTAAAAATGCCTTATCTTTTTTTTGCTGGGCCTGGGCCCATTTGCCTGCGGAGTCTGTTTTGAATGGGTCTCGATTAACCGGAAGTTTCATCACTTGACATATCCGCTCGGGACGACTGTAATAGCGTCCCCTGGTTCCGTTTTGACGCGCGCGGTCTCCCTCTCTCTCACTCTTGTGGTTTCGGATCTCGGCGTATTGACGGGGAAAATTGAATGATAATTTTTGAGGTTGGTCGAGGTGTAATAATAGAGTTCGGACGTGTTGCGTGTCTGGGTTGATGGGCGCGGGACAGAAGGCGAGCGGGCCAAAACCTCTCTCTGATAACATTTTTTTCGCAGCGATTCTGGCGCCGGAATTCCCCGAATTTTTTTATTCTTCGAGAATAGAAACCACTTGGTTTTATCTGTAAAATTTTTTTGAAATTCATCTTGGATGGATTATTCCACTTTTTTCGCCAAACATGACAATAGTAGAAAAAAAAATGAGATACTTGCCAATTTTCGGGAGTTGTCTTTTACTCTTCTCTTTTTCGTGTCCTTGGGGAAGGCGCTTTTTCACGCGATTCCTCAGGGACCTCGCGAAACGCGCGCGAGTGGTATCCATATTTAATGGGGGAAAGCCGGCGAAACGCTGGATGCAAATTGCTATGAAAGCTTAGTCGTGTGCTGGTATCGCGAGAGCGCGGCCCTCCCACAGGCCGAACGCGAATCCCACACGTGATAAAAAATATATGACGAGCCATCGCGCCCACGCTCGGCGACGCGGCTTTTCGTATACGCCACTGACAGGCGAGATGAAAAATTATGCAAATTCCTGATGGATATATTTTTGCGCGCCTGACATTTCAATACGGTAATGGCAACGATACGGTACCGGGGTTTAATGCTCGTTTCGGCCCTATCTTCATACGCAGGAACCGCCGCGCTTTTTGACTCGTCGCGACTTTTTTATGGCTTATTGGCTCTCGCGATTTTCGAATCAAGACGGCAACGCATTGGCGCGAAATATCCCCGGCTATTATGAGAGCGTTATTGCCGATAATGGATTTTTTATTGGTTATTGCGCCATTGATAAGGCATTTTTGCGATTTTACTGCGAGTAAGAATCGCGGTTATGGATGTTTTTTTGGTTAACATTTTTTATTGCTTCATTCTGTTACAACTTAAATGAAAAATTGGAGGTTTGAGGAGGCCTACTATGAATGATCGAGTCTATTAAACCTTTGTTGATGGCGTGAACCTTGCTTTGGTGATTCTTCAACACTTTAAACTTGAATTCTAAGCTTTTTCAAGGCATTTAGAATCTCTTCTTTATTTTCAAGCTTATATACACAGATTTTGTGTCTGTAAATTCCAGCATCAGGAGTTTAGGTTTGAAAACTTTTCTTCTAACTAAGATTCAAGACTTCTTGAAGCCATTATTCGTTGACTCGAATTTCAAACCTCTCGAAGCCTTTTCAGTAAAGATTAGTTTGAATCTGTCTTGTTATGATGGCATTTGATAAAGAAAAAGGAAGGGGTAGGGCACTGGGTTAAATGAATAATTACGAGTTGTAGATATTGTCTTTAGTCGAAATTAAGCTCCATTCAACTTCGGTAAGTTCCTCTAATGGCGTTGACCTTGACGCAGAGTTTCTTTAAGAGTAAAACTTTTATTGATTTAAAAATCAAGCTTATCCAAGAAGCCATTCAGAGCCTCCTGATCCTTTTGAATCTTACATCTCTAGATATCAAGGTTCTGACGTAAGAATTCAGGCCTGAACAATTTTTACTTTAGCAACAATTCTGAGCTTCTTGAATCTATGTAAGGAAAAATCAGCTGGTCAAATCAACTTAACCAACACTCTTTTAGATTAAAATCTAGTCTGTTTTGACATGACTGCATCGAATGAAGAAGAGATGAGGAAAATGGTTTAGATTGAATGAATCCTCAAAAAAGTCAAGTTTTTAATTCTTGAATTCCAAACCTCTCAAAGCTTGTTAGGGGAAAATCCGATGATCCAATCAACGCGAGCAACACTCATTTGGATTGATGTCGAATCTATGTTGTCGTGATTGCATTTCATGAAGGAGGGGAAAGGGATAGGGGTGGGATTTGGCGGAATGCAAAGAAAGGAAAATCAATGGGGCGGCACTTTGTCCCGCGAGAGAGGAGCCAAATACACGGGAAAGCAATTAGCTGGAGAAGGTTCCCAGCCGATACGAGGACTCTCGGACGGCGCTTATCAGCCCCCGCAAAACTATGGGCGCTGCTCCTTCCATCTCTCTTTCTCTCACCTATCCCGTGCCCCGAGGACGCGGTGATATCGCGCTGGGCGCCTCCGAGTCGCTCCTCTATCGCGAGCGAGCCTCGCGATACGCGTTAATGTGAGAAGGATCATTCTTGCATCAATAGTGAGAATAAACCTTTTTGTTTTGAATTATATTTTTTTTTTAGTTTTGCGTGTGGTCGACCTTTTTGTACATTATGATATAACTATTTGGGTAATTTTTAAACTTGTGATCAATGGCAGATGAAAGAACTTGTTTGACAATCAGAAAGTAGTTGAAAGTACCTTATTTTAATATTTTCGATAACGAATTAAATTATTTGCGTCAAATGTTCATTTCATTATACATTTATCATATTTTATGTAATTTATTTTTCGAGATTGAATAGCTCGAAAAGAATTTTTTTTCTCGAAGTTTTTATGTATGTAATTCCCTCTGACAAAAAATTCTTTGTTCAGAAGTCATGATTTTTCGATGACTATGATGTAGCTGTTATTTCTACAATGCCGAAATGCTTATTTTTTAATTTTGTATTCTGTTAATTGAAAAGTATAAAATCTATTTCTGTCATAATGAGCGTTCGAGGAACACGACTCATCTTGAAAACCACCCAAAGCGGGCGAAAACGAGGTCGTTTTGGTCGGCCGATGCAGCGGGGCCCGGATCATTGGACGCACCGAAAATATGACGGCGGGCCCTCGTAACGGCCGAACCTTCCACGAATGATTATTTTTTTCGTCCGGCTAATGAAACACGCGAGCTGGCGCTGTCCGCTAATGCGATCGCAGTCCGCGATAAGATCCCGGCCGGGGCAATCGTTAGCGTCGCTTCGCAGCGTGCGCGTGCGTTGAGAAGCTCGCCCCGCGAGATTGACGAGTGCGTCATTCGTCCGATTGATTCGTCCCGATTGAATTTAAAAAAAACAACAACTAATAAATAAGGGTTTGCCACAGACATTAAAAAAAGACCCATGTGCCTGAAGTTCGAAACGTTTAAGAAATAAAGGAAAACGATAAAAATATGGTTTTTTGAATTTCCATTTAAGGTTAAAGTGAAAAATATTAATGTTGGATGATATTTGTTGAATATCAATAAAAAATTATTCATTGCTTTAAATATGAAAAAAAATGGAAACTATTTTTTTTTTATCGTTATTTTTTAATGTTTGGAACTTCAGGCACATAACAGACCCCGAAATATAGTTGTAATACTTTTGGAAATTTAAAGTAATATTCCGAATAATAGCCGTTACCCGCTGTATTTTACTATACTGAGTATAGTGAATGACAAAAAATAATCGATATTTACAATTCTTTCGAGTCAAGCCTCTCAGAATTAAAAAAAGAACACGAACCGAAAGGAAAGGTGAAAAATTTCGCAAAGCCCTCGAAATTCCGGTCATGTCTTGACGTCTCATGCTCGCAATTTGCGTATCAAAAGCAACATCTCGTGCATCGACGCGGATAAACAGAAGATCGCTATCGCCATTATGATGGTTACATCATAATTTCATATTGGGAAAGAGCGGATGAATTACGAAGCGGGCGTCGCCGGCGTTTATTGTGTGAATTTTATGAAGTCTAAAGTCTCGCGTAATAACGCTCATTACATGATTAACGATCGGGATGACGAGTTTATTAGAGCAACGGAGGCACCGTCGGCGGCGGCTATAAATAAATTCATTTCGTGTTTTATGAATAAACTTGGCGCTCCGGGAACGAATTCGTACGGAACAAAAGCCGTCGTGGCATCTTCGAGTCACGCTTTTGCGAGGCCTGTGGAGCAGAGTAGGTCGAATTCAGCCGAAGGTCAGCTTGCCGATGCCGAATTTTTCGAGGGGCTCCGAGACAGACTCATAAGTGTTCGTCCAGCTGATGGATCTAATCAACATTCCTCCCTAATCATGCTCACCTCGTCCTCCCCTCTCTCAACCCCACCCCATCGCTCTTTTTCTCTCTCTTATTGTATAAATAATTTGATTGGCTAGTTGCATGGAAAGAAAAATTAAATTTTGCAACACTTGTATCTATTATTTTCGAAAAAAAATCGATACGTATGTTTTTGCTTCCTTGGAAAATTATTATTTTAAAGAATATGTAAATTTTTAACTCCGTATACATAGATATACTGAGTATGTGAATGACGTCATATAATTGGAATGAGATCACTTTGTTTGACTTTTCAAAACGATGTGTTTGCGTCAATTTTTGAGATATGACAAAAATAAAAAATAAGTGTCTAATAATTTTTGATAAACTAACGATGTCAGCAATAAAAAAATTGATGCAACTTCACAATTAGTTATCATGTTACTATGAGAAAATAATTTTTAATAATAATTTTAATTTTCATTTGTGGTATTTGCAGGTAATTACCAGTTATGAGCCTATTCTAAACGATTTTCAAATATTTTCTGTTATTTTAAAAATTTTCGATAATTAATGTGCAACGTTTAAGATACTTGTAATTTTTTAAATTTGCGACTTGGATATCATCTCACTTGACAGTCATCCTTTTATTATTTTTTGTATTTGACAGAGCAAATTAACAAACCGATTAATGTATCAGCAGTATTTTAATATTTTTTAAAACGCGACATAATAGTGTTCCTCAAATACTAATGTATATGTCAGGGTAAATACAAAATTACAAAAAAATACTTCATAGTGTAAACTTTTTAATAGTTTAATATATGAACTGAAAACTAGCAAAATAACAGAATAAAAATTGTTAACTTTCATTGAAAATCGAAATTCAGTGTTCTACCTAAATACGAAAACGAAGATTTGCTGATTTGCTGAGGTATATTGAAATTACCAAAAAACTTCGCTACCTTCAGAAAAACACATGTATTTGAAATACTTTTTTTTTAATTTTCGAGACTTTTCGTATCTATACCGATTTGGATGTTGTACAAGTTTCGAAAGTGTTAGTTACTTTTTTTATTAAAATTCAGTCAAGTACCATTTTGCAGATACTCCACAAACGTCAATATCAACGTCTGTAACAAAATCACTTATTAATACAAAAAGCAACGATTATGGCGAAATTCCACAAATTAATTATATCATGAAAAAAAGAAACAATCATAAATCACTCGATCCCTGTGAGGCTTAGGTCGAATTTTTTATGTCGAAAAATACGTGATGATGTCTAATAAAGCGGGCCACCTCCAAAGTTGGGCCCGTGACTTTTCACTTTATTGTGAGGCCCCAAAACTGTTTTCGGCGATAAATCGGATGGGGTCCGGAAGGTCGTTTTGCGGCTGGCCCCCATCGGTTCCCTAACAAGCAGACACCAAGAAATCAGGAAGAGAGGCGCTATATACATAAACCCCAGCAAAATTTATGAGACCCATAGAACACTCTTTTCTTCGACTGTCTTACGCTTTAAACTGCTTTAAACAAGACCGACTGACTTTCGACGACAGGTAAACGTCCCACTGTAAATTTCGTTTTGACGTCTTACAAAGTAATTATGATTGTTACCTTTATTACGCTTTGAGTTTTTGAAATGGCCCTATAGGACGCTTGTCCTTGAATTTTTTCCCGAAACAGGTGAATTTGTAAATTTGTCCTTGTCAAAGACGTGACTTGCTAGTCTAACGCATTGCCCTTAAATTGGCGTGTCAATCTGTGAGTGAGAAAATGAATGGATCTACTTTTTTTCTATTAAGTTTCGTGAACCTTGCAATTTATGTATGTAAGTTTGAAAAAAGGAAATTCGGAACCAATTCCAGGTTATAATTTAAATCCACTTTTTAGTAGCCAGTCTTAATGTACAAAACATAACTCCAAAGTAGGCATCAAATTTGTACATCACAGGTTAGGGACTTACGGAATTAATCGATAAATTTCCGAAAACCAGCCCTGTAAATAAAAAAGATAAGAGATCAATGTCCCCTTATCCAGAGAAAACATCCAACAAAGTGGAATAAAACTGTTGGGGGTCCAACACTTTTCCATTCAAGAAATTTTTCCAATATTTCTTGTCACCAGAAACCATTAAAACAAATAACCGGAGAGAAACTAAGCTCAAAATTCTGGAACCTTTTAGTGATTTTTCGCGGTGGTCTCGGCTGAAGAATTTCTGGGCCTCAGAGAAAGCGATAGAAAAAACGTGGCACACGTTTGCTGTCGGAAAGACAATAAATTGTAAAAGGCATAAATTGTAAATGTCTTCCAAACTCTTTTTTTTTTGTTCATAGCAGCATTTTTCGATCATTAAATGGTCGACAATGGGGGAGAATTTGATGAGTTTGGAGTTCGACTTTGTCACGTGGTTTGAGCGAGATGCGGGCGTTGATTTATTTGAGAGCACCGGGCAGACATCCGGTCTCTGGGGAACATTATCGGCGGGGAGTCTGTTAATGGCCTAGGAAAATCCTGGAAAAAAATTTGTTTTTTTTTCTGACGAATTTGTCGGAATTTTCGCAGTTAAGAGGCCTTAATGGATTTCAATGATTTTTACGCTTCAGCGAACTTTGCCTAATTAAATAAATGGAATTTGTGTAATTTGCATTGTAATGCTCTTCGCAGAAATTTTTTTTTTAATTTACAAACTTGTAAGTTTTAAATATAGAAAAACATATTTTTAAGATAACAGATTGGAATGTTGCCTTTTTATGAACGAATAGCAAATGCAATTTTATTTAATTTTTTTTTTGTATTTAGACTTGTAATGTTGAGCTTTGAAAATTTGATGTACAACTCATGAATTATCCATGATTAATAGTAATTTTGACATAATTTCTTAAAGTTTGCTAATGTTAAAATCATTGCAATTTACATTAAATAAAATATAACATTATACTTGTTCGATTTTGTTAGGTCTGTAATGACCTACAATGGTGATTTTTAATATCTGAAGAGAAAGAGTTTTCTCCGATTATTTTATTATTTTCAGTATACAGGGTGTCCCAAGTAAAGTGTGTTAGCCGAAAACCATAGATTCCTTATGAAAATCTCAGAATTTTTTCCTTTGCCATTTTTTAAAAAACTCAAAATTTAAAAAGTTATTCAAGCCCAAAATATTCATAATAAATGCCCTCTATCGACAAGTGGAGGTCAAATTCACGGACCAAACTTTTCCCAAATTTTCTTCATATTTTTCTGAGTAAAAAAATCCTTTGCCACTTTTCACAAAACTCAAAAGCAAAAAAGATATTCGAGTTGAAAGTTTCAACCAATCAGATTTCTCAGATTTTAAACTGGAATATCTTTTTGCATTTTAAGTTTTGTAAAAAGTGGCAAAAGACTTTTTTACTCAGAAAAATATGAAGAAAATTTGGGAAAGTTTTGTCCGTGAATTTGACCCCCACTTGTCGATAGAGGGCATTTATATTTAGAATGTTTGGCTTAAATAACTTTTTAAATTTTGAGTTTTTTCAAAAATGGCAACAGAAAAAAAGTCTTAGATTTTCATAAGAAATCTATGGTTTTCAGTTGTCACATTTTACTTGGGACACCTTGTATATCAAGTATTGTTTTTCGTTTTGCTTTCAGTATTTTTCTCAAATCTCATAATTCCCGTTTTCGGTAATCAAGAATTTCATTTTTAATAACTAAAATCTTGAAAATTAATGGAAATTTTGAAAGAATTTCGAAGTGATTGTTATTATTTTCGGTTACGAAAATTAATTATGTGGTTTTTATTAAGAAACAAGCATAAAATACTAATTTTATCAATTTGAAAATATTACAATTCAAACTCTGCAAGCGTTTAAGTGTTTGTTGTAAAATATAACTCAACATAAGTGAATCGTTTTATTTTTACTTGAAAATTCTGTGATTAAAAATTGAAATTTATATAAATACAGATAAATTAATTTCCAAATCATAAATCAATAGCCTTTGAAATATTATACAGTATTAAGTTTATTTGTCAGGCACATTTAATTCCTCTTATGCAAATAACAACAAAATTTCGTAGTCCATTTTGCTAATTACACGAACTGTATAAAATTTAAAATTCTGAAAAAATTCCAAATAATATAAAATATAGATTTTTACTGTTAGAGATAAAAAAAATGTTGAACTCGTGAATGAATAAACTCTTAAATGTAATAAATGTAATAAGTAATAAATATTCTGTCTATAACAACAAAATTTGGAATCACATTTTGCCAATATCATAAACTGTTTAAAATTTGTTAATTTTATAAGCATGGAATAGTGTTTTCATTCAAAAATTCAGAAATTTAAATTGCAAGATGAAATAGTCTTAAACTCATAAATAAATAAGCTTAAGTATAATAATAATTTTTTTTTATTTTCGTAAATCACAGTCAAATATTTTATTGTCAGAAAACCAAAATTTCTTACATTTTGCTTATTTCAAATTCACACCCTACTCCCCTTATTCAAAAAAAGCGATTCCCACATATCATTTCTAAATTATACAAATTATGTTTTTTTTTGCTCATTCATATTTTATTTTTTTATCCCTCTTACAACTTGACGTTTATTTCTCTGAAAATGTTTCCTTCATTCAAAACTGTCAAACATCATTCATCGTAAATCTACGAATTCATACTCTAGCACTTTACTTTGGAATTCCGTCCTCGAAAGCAATTTAATCGCGGAATCAAAGTAAGCTAGTTTTTCCGGCAAGTTTTTCGCGATCCACGGTGTCAATCGGTTGATTACGCGGAGCACACATAAAGTGGCGTGCACGCGAAACTCATTAAGATTCCTTTTCATGGGACATCGGAACAGACGTCACTTGAGTTCGTACATTTGACACGAGTAGGAAACACTACGGCGACAGTCGATGAATTATTAATATGCCCCCCGTATACTCGTTACCACACTATGTTGTATTATTTGCTCGACCGATCGAAAGTCTCTGCAATGCGTTCTTGCGCTGCCGCAAGAATATATATTACACGTGACAGATTTACATTCAATCTTCATCAACTAATGATTTATACGCGCAATAATGATCCCCAGCGAGTGCGTGGCTTTTATTAATTACACGACTAAGCTTTCTTTATCAATCGCGCTGGAAGAACGAAATGCCGAAAATGTTTTTGACAAAAAAAGCCGGTAGACTAGGGATTTTTGAAATAAAAAGCGTTCAGTTTATTTTATGAGTTTATTTTAAACTAATTTTCGTAATTTTTTGGCATTTTCTGTAATAATGAATAAAAAAAAATCAAATTTGTGTTTGTATGGATTAAATTACAATTCGTATTTAAACTTTAGTTTAAATTACATGAAAATTTCAGTCATGGAATCAAAATTACAAATATTTTGAAAGTGCGTCAATTTTTTCAAACATTGTTTTCTTCATAAAGTTTGGACATTGAGTCACATTGAGTACTAAAAAAATCAGTTTAAAAGTAGTAAATCGCTGGTGATTTGAAATTTTTTTTTAGTTGATAAGTAGTTGTTTTTGTTTTGAAAAAAGATTTAAAACACTAGAAGTGTAAAGAAAATAAATTTCAAAATTTATAAGTTATTCTTACGATTTTCGTTAAAATCTGTAAATTTTGAATTGATGTACAAAAAATTTTGTTTATAATTCAAAACTATTTTCCATTTTGAATTACGTTGCATGTAGTGTTTTACTTTAATTGTCTTTTGAATTTATGAAAATTAAGAATGGAGCCACTAAGAAATATTATTCAGAAATTGTAAAAATTTCAAACATTGAACGGTATATACATTTTTGTTTGCCATTTTTCAAAAGTTTAGAAACAATTCGATACAGTTTTAATTTAAAAATAGCTTTTTACATTATATTGTGATATTCGATTGTTTATTTCATAATGTTATTTTTTTCCGAATTTTGAGATAAAATATAGGAAGTTTCGGTTCATAAGTAAAAATAAACATATTTTTTTTTACATTTCTGGAATTAAAGAGAAAAGTAGGTTTATTCATAAATTCCTTCGTATTGTTTTTAATGCGGTACTAGTATTATGTGTCAATAACTTATTTTTTCTTCTGACAACTGTGTTGATATGAATATTCTGAAAACATTTACGAATGTGTAGAATCTTTTTTTATGTATCATTTGTGTGTGTTTGTACGTTTTATTTATAGACGCAAACGATTTTTACTCACAAAATATAATTGACCTAATTAAAACTATGAACATGAAAAACAATGCAAATTTTATTCTCACATAATCGTTACTCGCCCGAAATTCATATACAGATAATTCGAAATTTTCGTTGAAATTCGAAATTGTGTAATTTATTGTTTTTGTTTTTCATTACTTAAATTCAAAGTAAATTATTTGAAGTTTGGTAAACAGTTGAAAAAAACTACAAATCACCAATTTTATTATGAATATTAGAATTCATGATTTATTTTGAAAATTCGCACATAAATTCAGGAAGAATAGAAACTTTATGTTGTAGTTTTCTTTTAAATCAAACAACCAAATACAAATGTAAAATTATATATATTATAATTCTGTAGCTCATTTTCGACTCGATTCTCTCAGAGAGTAAATCGTCCTTTTTTTTAAACTTGTTGCATATATTTGCAAAGTGCCTGTTATTTCGTAATTATTTCTGAACTATCTATTGCGAAACGACAAGAAATTCACCATTATTTATTTGATTGTTGTGACTATTCAGGATTGCATGTCATCGCTTTGTCATGGTTTGCGAATTTCTCGGCGATTCTTACTTAATGAGATAAGAGCCGTGGAACGATAATTATGACAGCGCGTGGGAACGACTGTCACTCATTGTTGCGCCGACCAGTATGTGACATTTTTCGTGCGAGATCTAAAGGTTATGACTCGGACGCGTCTTCGTTATCAAGCTCGTGATATACATATCGGCGTTCGTCTCAAGTTCAAACTGATTTATCGGCCCTCGTGACGTTTTTTCTCTCTCGCGTCTCATTGCGTTTTGCGTGTATGTGTGAATTTTATTGGTTGTCTCGGGCGAAATATTTTGAATTGAAGGTCGAAAACGGTAGTTTCCGATTGATTTTTTCCATGGATTAGTAAAGAAGAGTTTTAGGAGAAAAAGTGATTCATTAGTATCTAATTAAGCACATTTTCACATATTTGGGAAATTACCGAAAATGATAATGATGCGTAAGAAAAGTAAGTAAAAGAATGATTCATTTTTAAAAAGTATAAACATCTAAAATTAAATCTATGCTGTGGATTCAAATCGTGAAAGATAAAAAATTTTAAAACAGGAATATTCTTGATTTTTATATTTCGACTGAATTTGGTTAAAATTGACATTATGACAATGATTGATGATTAATCAAAATTTTTCTAACGTCAAAACAAATTCATCTTGCTTATCCTTTGTTTTTCATGATAATATCAATTTAGTTTTTTTCTTCTATCCAAAGTTCGAATGAAACATTTTTGATTACACAATGTTTGGTTTCATTTTCTTGTGAATCTAGCAAAAATATACTTATTTCGAATGATTTACATATTTTGCATTAAAGTTTGGATCCAGAACTGTAATTCGATAAAAAATTTTGTTTTTCAGTTACTTTTTCATTAGAATACAATGCCAATTTTCTTATGCAGATTTCCATTTCATTATGATAATAAAAAATTTGCAATCGTGGGATGTCCACGTACGAAATATTAAAAAGAAAATAATTTATATTTCATAATGTTCATTATTTATCAGTTGCATCGATACCTACAACTTTGTTTGTTGTATTATAAAATTCTTTGTTCATTACTTCTCAAAAATTTTTAACTCTTTTAACCTGCAGTGAATTTGAAGAAAAGTTTTTTTACCGAAAACTTACGAAATCTAACTGAAAATAATGGCAAAAAAATCAAATCTATTTTTAAGAATGCAGTCAATCCGCTTTTACGATGCAAAATATTTACGATTTCCATGTTTTGATCCAAAATATCAAAATAATTTTTTCATATGTCTAAGCTTCTATTCTCCATTGATTAAATAAATACCTATTCCTATTGTTTATTTTCTCATTTTTTTTCTGGTCAATACAATAAACAAAAGACATGAGAAATTGATGCGTTCGTCAATTCAAAATAATTGATTCATGATGAATCGCTGTTAGAAAAGTGTATTTGTGAATTTCAAAGCCTTACTCATAATTTCGTTACTTACAAATAATACTTCAAATTTTTGAACTATTTTTACATTTAGGAATCAAGTTTTCAATCCCTAAATTGTAAAATTCTAAGTACTCTTCATTGCAAATATACTTTTTTGAAAAAGCATTTAATACAGTTTTTCGAAACAAATTCAACACTTGTTTTATTTGTAGGGAATGAAATTTTTCAAAATCTTTTTTAAGAAACCATACAATTTGATAGTCCGTCTAAAAATATTAAAATTTTTTTTTTTTTTGGTAATTTAAACAATTTTCTATGAATAATATTTTTCTGCTGTAGAATAGAATAAAAATTTTTTTTTTCATTACCTACAATTCATTGACTATTGATAATATGTAATTAATAAAATAGATTTTCGATTAAAAATTATCTTCCTCTACCTGTTTTCGAAATACAGTTTTTAATTTACCGAAATCTCTCCAATAACAGAATGTAACCTATTTGAACCGAGGTTTAATATCATAATAAATATACGTTATAGCATGTTCTTTTGGAATATCAAATTTATAACACATTTTAACAGAAAATGAAAAATTGCTCTTTACCTTCAGTACTGTACACGGCTATAATTTAATGTTTCTGAGTGTCTTCAATTTTTCGTTGAAAGCTCCAGGAAAGCACTAACAAATCAATGTTTTCTGATGTTACAGAGGCCACCTTCCTCGTCACTATCGTACCCCGGAGCGGGGGGAAACGACGACGCGCGAAGTCCCGGAAGCGGGGGCACGCCCGGTCCCCTCAGCCAACAAGCTCCCTCGAGTTTGGACTCCTCCGATCCAGGTAAGTCCCCTGCAAAAAAACTAAACAAAACAAAAGGCGCCTAAAAAACATCGTTTCCCCATCACCCCTCCCCCCCCCTCCCCACACCTTTAGGCCCCACCCTCCTTTAGAAAGTTCGCAAAAAAATGGCCCGAGTAAATTGGTAGGCCCAGCAAGTGTTTTTAATAAGCCTTGCAGAAAGCAGTAAATCGCAAATTGCATCGGCGAATGGGCCTTATTGTTTTTCAGCGGATCCCGTCTTCATTTCCTTGGGCCCCGATTTTACGGCCCTGCGGCCGAAATCTTTAAGGCCCCGGTCGATGGCCCCTTGTTTCCGAAGTGAGGGGCCCAACTGCCCCCCCCCCCCCCCCCCCCCGGCACGGCCGAACCACCCGCGGGGCGCACCCCGGGCAAACGGGACTCCCGGGTTTTTCGGGGCCCCCCAACCCCGGGAGTTTTGGGGCCGGGGCCAGGACTAATTAGGGGTCGCTCCTAACCCCTATTACGGGCTGTACCTCGTTTTTCAATGGCGTAGTTGGCTCAAAAGTCGTTTCGGCGAATATATAAATGACGGTCGTTTTTCCGGTTATTTCTCACACTAATTATCATTTTCAAACTCATTCTCTTATAGGATGAGTTTTCTGACTACAGAAATTTTTTGAAATGAAAGTTTTGATTGTGATAATATGCAGTATATTATGCAGTATATGAAATTCAAAATTTTGTTAGATTTATAATTTTTATAGTATTGTTTGACGTTCCAATGAAATTAGTTTTTTTTTTAATTTGATATGAAAACACTGTAAATTTTGACACTGTTGATGAAAAACTGCAGTGTTAATCTTAATTCTTACTTAAAAAAATGCGAATTCTTAGTGAGCTAGTGTCACAAAGTGTTTTTCATAAATACAATGTGTTTTCATAGTCATCTGAAGGTGTGAAAGATTTCAACAGTCGAAGTTATAGTTTTGGGAGTTGAAAATTCGTATGTATATTACCCATAAACTTTTGTGGAGCTGACAATTTGAATAATTCAATTTTTTTTTTTTAGTTTAGACAGTTTCATAATTTTTTCAGTTTCGACAGGTTTGACAGTTTGACTGTAAATCAGGGGTTTAGGCAGAAAAGTTTTCTAGAGTGGTTTATAATGAAGATATATTTGCTCTAAGATTTTAAAGTTTATCATTTTCGACGATCTGGTTTCAAAAATACAATTTTTATATTTTTTCGATTCTCTTCATTTCAAGTTATTCAACTTGTGCAGTCAAGAAGTGGACATTTTTAATTTTCGTAATTTTTTCTATACATATATATTTTTATCCTGAATTCGTATTTTAGTGATTAAAATTAAAATCTATAAACTTTGTCAATATTTCAAAGTTTACGTACTGAATGTATTCACCTGCTTCGTTCGAATTGTCTAATCCTGTCAATTGAAACTATTTGAATTTGATTTTTATTATTTATACCTACATGTTGCGAGTTTACAATCCGATTTTTTCTTTTAAAAAAACTCTAAGACTGCAGTATTTTTAACTGTATATATGTTGTGACGAGTTATTTACATTTTTTTTAATAGTGAATTTTGGAAGATTTTTCAAAAATAATAATTTTCAAAAATTAAGATTATATATATTTTATGATTCACAGAAATTTGTTTGATATTCTGAAA
>JAPYZL010087910.1:0-11761 GCA_030522825.1 Platygaster orseoliae
TATTGTTTATTTTATAGCAGATACACAAATGGTCGAAAAAATAAACTTTTCTTGAAAAAAAGATGCGATTTTTCAAGCTGAAGAAAACGGTATTTTTTTCCATTTTTAAAAAAAAATTTTTTTTGCTTTAGTTTGGAGACTGGACAATACTTGTCCGAGTTTTCGCGCGTTCAGGCTGTTATTGCATCCGGACGCTCATTTGTATCGTATTCCCCTGAAATAAATTTTTAGTGCACAGTTGATGGATAATAACATATTGTTCTGTTCAATGTTGTTTTTTTCGGTTCTCCTTTTTTCTTATGATTTATCGTAAGTCAAGTGCAGTTCCAGTGTTTTTCTTTTGTAAACCCAATTTTCCGTCTGGTCTCTTACCCCTTTGAGGGGCTAAAACCAGATTACATTTTGAGTTACGTTTTGTGAAGGTCAAAACGTCACAAGATAAACTTTTGATCTTTGATATTGTAATTGATTTGTTTTGAAAGTATAGATGTCTTGCGTTAGAACAATTAGAGGTTGGGATCGGATAGTTTACTCTGGGGTGTTTTCATAATTATAGACATTTTCTACGATTGACCTTATTTTTCTAGTGTCTTTATCAGTAGCAGAACTTAAGAGGCAGTGCGCAGAAATAGCAACGCGACACGATTTACACCTAGGAGCTAGCAAACAAAAATGCCTCGATAAGAGTATCTTAGGAACCTGGATTAAATACCAAGCCATGAATGGTTTTCCGGGTCACAAGGTTATCAAAGAAGACCCTCAACGTTAGGTCAGACGGGACATACTTCAAATATAAGGCGAGAACCTTTCTACCGCTCCCCCTGAGTCATGGGCTTATCTATTAGAGTTTATCTACGTGAGTTTATGTATTCGAGTTTATTTTTGTGAATTTGGAATTATTTTACTTGAAGAATCTATGTTCCACATTAAACTTAAAAGCGGATTTCGATATGATTTGGAATGTGATGTATGAGGATTTGAACGGCTTCTATTCTTTTCTATCTCTGTAAATTTCATTTTATTTCTGAATATACGATGTTTTATTGTTTAAGGAGATCTAGTGTCTTATTGTGTTTGAATTATCTCTTTTCAGCAGAAGATCTATAACGTGGGTTCGGAGGTCGAGCGGGAGATTTCATATCTCACTTCTCGGTTCTCTCTGTCATCGACTTCGGAATCAAAGTGTTGGAAAAATTTGTAATATTTCTACACATTTTTAAGAAAATAATGTCGAGACAGATTTTTTCAAAAAGCCCCTCCCGAACATTCACATAATAATTGAACATAAGTGTTCACAAACTTTCCTCCAATTACAAAAACTATAAGCAAAATTTCTATACTTCAAGTTTTTTCGCTATATGAAATCGCTTTGTGATCGTAGAGTGATTTCTGAGCGATCACTAAGCGATTTCATGCAAAAAATATAGTAAAATCACCGCGAAATATACCTTTGGTTATTCAATTTTGGATGCCAAGCAGCAATGGCAGTTTCGGTCAACGGAGAGAAAATGATGTAATCGGTTCGTGGATCGACGGCCAGGCCAAGACCTTGGCTGGATTTGCGACCGACCAACGATACCGGCAAGGTTTCACCAACAGGGAGTGGACCCGAACGAAGGGCCGAGGTCGGCACACTAAACAATCGGTCCGTCGCCAATGGTTGATAATAAATAGTCGCTTGTCTCGGAGAAAATGCGAATCCCACTATTCCATCCCACAACTCGAAGGTGTCACTACCAATCTACATAAAAATTCTGAATATCATTTTTTACTCACGTTGGTTGGAAAATTAGTTTGGCTTTGGTTGAAACAAACATTTAATTACAATAATTATATGAGAAATATTTACAACTTCTGGATTTTCATTAAAATTTAAACAATCGTCAACATCAATTAATCAAAATATTCTGCAATTCTACTTTGATAAACTTCAAAAGTGTCGATGTATTTCAGAATTTTTTAAAATTTTCCAACAATTTTGAGACACTCATTGCAATTTTCGAAATTTTTAACCATCTCCATACGATGAAACGTTTTCTGACGTTTAAAAATTTTGAAAACATAGAACTATGTAAACGATGGCCGAAGCTATTATGTTAATAATCGTTTGATTGTTTGGAATTTCGTTAGCTTAAATCTGTTATAGTAGAAGTACTAGAATTTCAAGAAATGGATTCGAAAATTTTTTTTTCGAAAAAATGGCAGGATAACGAAATAATTTCACCTGATAAGTGGTGAAATCTGGACTTGGCAGCATTGAAGCGTGAACAGCTCGCCAGCTTCTGTTAGACGAAGCGTCCAGAACAACGATTCCTAGTTTAGAAATAGTACATTCTATATCTAGAAGCTAGTTTAGGCAAAATATAAAATACATTTATTATATTCATGTATCATTTCATGTAAATTTTTTTCAAGTACTGTAAGAAAGTGCAATTTTTTAGAATTATTGTTCTAATACGAATCGTTCTAACGTTAACTTTATAATTATATATCAATTATATGTATCCCATTAATGCATTACTGTTTTATATTGCTATTTGATGTTTTACTATTTTTTCCCCAGACAAACATTTATTGATTTGATTTCTGTGTGAAAAGTTACAATATATTTAATTTATTAATCGTTATATATTTGTATAGATCTAACAAAAAAATTCAATTTCTCATAATTGAGGTTGACTCCAAAATTGTAGATTATTATTAGAAAAAAGTTCCGAGGCAACTTTTTTCTTAAATTTCCTGAATATATCTTATTTTTCCAATCGTTATATATTTTTCATGTGAGGTTCAGGATGCATAGAAATTGTTTTTTCCTACCTGGTCCTGTTGTATCCGTCATATAAACGAAAACATTGTCGCAAGTCGTTGCAGTTGTTTCATCAATCGCCAAGTTCGTAAATAAAGAGTCAGGTCGTAGAACCTAAAACAAAATCCAAAATATTAAAATTCAGTTTTTAATTGCAAATGGTCAAATGATCATGTAGCATGGAATTTCTTTAAAAAATTGAATTACGATTTTTGAGAAAAAAATTATAAACTAAATACAAAATGCTTATTTACTTGGCCTAATATAAATGGTTTCTTGTGAGTTCTCACAGTTGGACAAAATTTTGAATTCTGAAATTCAGTCACTTAAAAATAGCAACAATCTTGGCTTTTGAAGAATTTTTTCTTAAACATGATTCTCATCATAAATGTTTGTCTATAATAACGTTCATAATGAAAATTTCGAAAATTGTTTCAACTCAACTATTACTAAAGAAAATCTAAAGTTATGAAAGAAATGTTTTTTAAAAAATGTAAACGGATAACTACGATCTATTAAACTTCGAATTATAGAGCATCAAGTTCAATAAAGCGTGTATAACAATCTATAATAACACTAGAAAATCTATAAAAGTACTAGAAAACGCAACTAATTCTAATAAATACTAAAAAAATAGAAAAGTACAAGAAATATTTAAGATATGAAAAATCTATATCGATAAAATTTTCCTAGAAATCTGTGAAATCACTGAAAACCGATCGAAATCTGAATTATATCGCATCAAATTCTACTCAACATTTATAAAAATACTCAAGAATTCTTGAAAATTTCATAAAAACTAAATAAATACGAGAATTACAAGAATGATTTAAGATATAAAAATCAATGTCGATAAAACTTACCCAGAAATTTTGAAATTACTCAAAAGCAATCGAAATTTGAATTATACACTCAGGAAAATTCGGTTTTAACAACTTAAGGGGACCAATACTTATAGATGGATCGAAAAATCGAAAAAGTTTTTTTTCCATCAATCAGTTGCTTATGCATCTGGCAATACGTCTACAAAATTTTAGGACGAAAATCGTATTATTTCAATAATAATATTGAATTAGAATTTACAGTTATGAAATTGATATTTTTATCACCGCCCAAGATGGCGGATTCAAAATGGCGGATTGAAATGTAAAAAATTGAACGATTTCGATCTATGAAAGCTTTTTTTCGAGGGTTTCGGGGTCGCTGATTACGAATAAAACCCTCAAGTACAAATTTCTAAGAGAAATTTTTGGGTGCAAAATGTTATGCTCCAAAGAGTCAGAGTGAATGCTCGTTAGATTGTTCAGATGAATGTCAAAGCTTAAAATGGCTGTAACTTTGTGAAAAAAAAATCACTGGTGACTGTTCAATACCTCATTTTAAAGGGAAAAAGTAGTACTAAATGATGATGAACAGAAAGAAGATCAAAAAAATTTCCCGCATCCTGTATATAACCTCAAAAGTAATGAACAACCCAATTTTTCTTGTACATAACCTTAAATATCTCAAAATTCTTACGCGATGGACTAGTTCTGAGCTCAGATTCGGATTCTACGTAAAAAATTACTACTGGAATTACCCTTTACTTGAAAACAACACACACAAATATATTATTTGCAGACCTGTGATAATCAATTCACTTTGGCTCAATACATTTTTGACACGAGACAGATCTTTTTTCATAACAAGATTTATCCATTTAAATACAAAAAAATACCACATTCGAGATCACTAAAGAATTTAGTCAATCGTACTAAATAAATTCTAAAAAATAAAATTAAGTCAAATTAAAACAACATTTTAGTAGGTTCGTATGTGACTAAATTTAGTCCGATGTAGAAAAATTAAGGGGGCCAATACTTATAGACAGCATTTTTTACGTTCCAACTTTTTTTCATCATAGTATTGCAATAAAATACAAACTTGTCGAGGAAAAGTGATCATCCGGACAAGTTGATTCGTCTGCAAATCAAAGACCAACAACTTGGGTGGACAGACGACTTGGAAATCGTCGATGGAGGTCATGACCCCGCTGTCAAGTACCCACAACCTGCCGCAGGAGTCGGATCTCATGCGGTAAACGGAGATGATCTTGGAGCAATTGAGGTCACCAATGCCAGCTCCATGCCAGTCCCAGGATGGGTACGCTTGGAGCTGGGGACTGCCGCCAAGTTGAGCACTTAGGGGGATGAAACTCAAGGTCGCGGGAACCCCTGCTCGAAGTCTCGGGGTCGCTACGAAAATCCTTTGCCAGGAAACCTCGAAACCCGTGGCGACGACGTTTTCTGGGCGGAATCGGTCCAGATACTGCTGGTCCGGAAGGGCGTAGTCGAGCAAAGGCCATTGCAGCACGGTTTCGAGGAAATCGCTTTGGACTGTGGTTATGTATATCGATTTGGCTAGGAGAACTAAATACAAGATCCTGAAATGAGAATGGAGGATTCTTCATGCGTTTGGAAGTGGTACAGAGAAAGAAGATGCATTGTAAAAGAATTTTTGATGTATGTTTTGAGGTAGAATTAGGTGTTTAGGATTATGAGATGTATAATAATTTCTGAACTTAATCTTCAGACTCAGCGCACATTTTTCTATTTCAACAGCAGCCACATCACAAAAAATTCACGTTCACGTCTCAGACCAAACAATCACTTTCTTTCTTAACCGATGATTTATGGTTACATTCTTACATTCTCCAAAAAAACCTTTTGCAAATAATAACCAATCCTCAACTTCGCATAACCAATTAAATTTGATTGCTCATTACTCAGCCAAACCCATGCAATAACAAACCAAATGCATGCACATTCCTTTCTCAAATTAACGAGTGCTCAGACTTGGAAAATTTACGTGCATGAAAAGTTCGGTTTTCCGAGACCTGGTAACATTCTTCCAACTTACCCCCCCCCCCTTCACCGCCCTCATTTCTAGTACACGATGTAATTAGGCCCTCGATAAAACCATTTTAGGTAGAAATCGATCGCGGCGATAAACACGGTGAAACCGGTGATTTGCGAATATTTTACGAGCGAGATTCGTGATCGGTCGAAGAAAAGGTGAGTTTTATTTTGAATAATTTTATCTTGCTTTAGCGCTAAACAATGGCGGACACGGTTTTCCGCGATATTGTAATTGTTTTTACGCACGAGTGTCTTGACTCGTAACGCGGTTTGTTATGCTTGAAAAAAGTTAACGGTGCTAAGTAGTTTAATGATGCGGGAAATGGGGATTACCAGGGCTACGGGAAATACGGAAACGTTACGAAAAATGTATCGATTTGCAGAATTCTATTATTTTTCTAGTGTTTGTTGATTTTTAAAAGTTTCAAGGGTACCACACAGTTTCCGAATTTAGGGTTTATAGGATTTTTTTCAATTTTCATTCAAAAATGAAAAGAAACATAATATGTATGAATATTTTAAAAAAGTGCTACATAAAATCGTCTGCATAATAAGTGTGTCAGCGAGGCAATTCCCTACGAAATTTTTTGAACGTGGCGTACATTCGGCGTTGAACTCGTTTCACCAGCGACTTTTTTATAATAAACCCGGCGTTTTTCTTCCGCGTTTCGCAAGCATTGTAATATAGCACGAATATTCTTGCCGGCTTTTTTAAACTGACGCTCGACACGTGCTTTTATAATAATTAACATGACAGCGCCGACCGGTGAATTAATTATTATAGACTGAAACTCGGCAAACTACAAAGTCATGGACTAACAAGTACTTTCCCCGGCGATATTCATGGTCTTATCGTTACTACCGCAGTCCTTGAAACCATCAATATGTAAAATGTGTTTGTAAACAAAAACTCGTGACTTTTTGCAATGGAAATTTATTGATGCATTGTTCTTTCTCGGTGGAAATTGTGAAAGGGAAAATTATTATTTTAATGAGCAGGTCTTGGATTGGATACTGAGCTGATAATTTTTTTGTTCAACATAGGTCAGGTGCGTAGATAAAGGGGGGTTTTATGGGTTCAAATTCCTCGCTGAATTCGGATAAAATTAATAATTTTATGTGAAAATGAAAGAAAAATTTAGGTATGTAAGAAACGGTTTCTTGTACGTTCTTACAATTGCACGAAATTTGTATGTATTTGAACGTAGATAATGAAAATTTCGAAAATTGTTTCAACTCAGTAATTTAACCAAAGAAAAAATAGAATCTACAATAATGCTAAAAATATAAAAAACTTTGAACACTGGAGCATTGAATTCCAGAAATTTAGATAGAAATTCATTAAGATATCATAAAATCCTCCGAATCATACAAACTCTGAAAAAATTAATAATAAATAAGAATATAAGTAATAATAATAATGTAATTTAAGTAGATATAAAATTATGCAGAATTGTTTTCAGAAATGTTTTCTGAAAAACGTAAATGAATACCCGCAATTTATTAAACTCCGAATTATAGAATATCAAATTCAAAAAAGCGTATATGTATAGCAATCTATAATAGTACTAGAAATCGATAAAGATACTAGAAAATGCAACAAAATCTTATAAATACAAAAAAAAATACAAAATTACAAGAAATATTTAAGATATGAAAAATCTACATTCATAAAATTTTCGCAGAAATCTATGAAATTCCTGAAAATCGATCGAAATTTGAATTACAGTATATCAAATTCTACTCAAATTATATAAAAATACTAAAGGATCTTTGATAATTGTGTAAATATTAAAAAAATGCAAAAAATACAAGAAATATTTAAGATATGAAAAATCTACATCGATAAAATTTTCACAGAAATCTATGAAATTCCTGAAAATCGATCGAAATCTGAATTATAGTACATAAAATTCTACTCAGTATACATAAAAAATACAAAAGAATCGTTGAAAATTGTATGAGTACTAAAAGAATGCGAGAAATACAAAAAATATTTAAGATCGATAAAATTTTCGCAAAAATCTATGAAATTCCTTAAAATCGATCAAAATCTGAATTACAGTACATCAAATTCTACTTAACATTTATAAAAATAGTAAGAATCTTCGAAAATTGTGAAAATTTTAAAATCACGCAAAAAATACGAGAAACATTTAAGATATGAAAAATCTACATCGATAAAATTTTCGCAGAAATCTATGAAATTCCTTAAAATCGATCTAAATCTGAATATTTTAGCACATCAAATTCTACTCAATATTTATAAAAATACTATAGAATCCTTGAAAATTGTATAAATATTAAAAAAATGCAAAAATTACAAAAAATATCTGAGATATAAAAAATCTACATCGATGAAATTTTCGCAGAAATCTAGGAAATCCCTGAAAAACGATCGAAATTCGAATTATAGTGCATCAAATTCTACTCAACATTTAAAAAAATACTAAAGAGTTCTTGAAAATTTCACAAATACTACAAAAATGCGGAAATACCAACCGTACTAGAAATTCGTTAGATAATAGAAACCTAGAAGAATACTTTTTTCTGAAAAATCCATCAAAATACTAAAATCTATCAAGTAAGTACTTAAAATATATGTATATATTTTTTTCCAAAATTTATAGCATCATAAAAAATCCATGACACTTTCAATCCTACAGTATCAAATCATAAAAATTTATGTTTATAAAAATTTTAAAAAATACCAACGAAGCCTTTGAATCGTAAAGACACAAAAAATGAACGAAAATATTTTTCAAAACTTTCGAAATAAATAACATTTCGAAGCCTCAATATTCTAGATAATCATATGATACAAAATCCTCAAAAAGTAGGTAAACAAATTATAATTACCATATCATTTCTTGTAGAAAAAATTAAATATTATGTACTTTACTTTAAAAATAAAACCCCGCAAACTCCAAATAAAACCCCCAAATTATTGTTCGAATTTGTGGTGTCACGCCACAAGGAGAAAAATTGTTTGGTCACAGCAACCATTGGTTAAGTAAAATATGGAACTATCAAAGTTTTGGGTACTACATCCAAAACTTTGGTTATGACAACCGAAACTTATGTTATAACAACTAATGCTCAATTGTCATGACTGATACTTAGGTTGCAATAACCAAATATTTGGTTACCATACCTAAAGTTTTGGTTGTACAACCCAAAACTTTGGTGGGCTCATATTTTACTAAATCAATGGTTGCTGTGACCAAAAATTCCTCTCCGTGCAAATTTCGGTGTTTTATTATTCTAGACACTCATGTAACACTAAAACTATCATTACTTTTCAAAAAAAAAATCAAATATCACATACTTTTTTACAACATTTGCTTAACTTATCACAGAAAAGTCAAAAAAAAATGTTAATATTGTATCTCTCACCTCATATTAATCGTGAAAAATTCCTTTTATGTCACTCGGAGGCAAGTCAAACTGTCCACGCGTATAGGAACGTATGAAATAATAGCTCAACGAAGTTCTCCAGTTTCTAAGTGCGTTCGCCACCGTGCACCATGTACCACTAATACGAACTTTTCTCATGCGAACCACCTCAACGTGAGATAGGAGACAACGGTCTAAGTAAGTGATACGGTCAAGCTCATTGCATAAATGCTTCACATTCACAATCGTAGATTTTATTCATCCTTGCGAGAGACTATACTCAAGTCGGAAAAGGTCGACGAACACTCCCACTCGCGGTATCTTAAGGAGAGCGAAAAACTTTCCGCGTCATACTTTCTTGGCCGAAAGACAATCCAATTGGGACGACTTTTAACTTCCTTCACTCTATATATCTTGTACAATAAAATTACGAAAATATTGCACGCTTCGGGGATTCTGAGCATGTTTCGATCTAAATTATAAGTTTTTTTCAAGATTAAGACGTTTTACAATAGGGAATCAAAGTGTCTACATAGAAAGAAATCTTTGGTTCCAGCAACTATTTATTAAGTAAAATATATGGACCAACAAAATTTTTAGGTGTGACAATCAAAGTTTTGGTTATGAGAACCAAAGTTTTCATTATGACTATGACTCTCGATATAAAATTTTGATTATTTGATGGCTTGAATTATTTTCGTATTTTTGTATTTTTCCAATATTTCTAAAATTTAAAACATTTGCAATTATTTTCATGAATTTCTAAACATATTTCTAGTTTTTCTCTATTTCAAAGGTGTTCGATGAAACACGTATTCTTTTGAAGGATCTTTAAAAAAACCGATGAAAGATTCTCCTGCAGTAATAGGTGATTATACACGTGAAAGTGCAGTACAATAATTGGGCGATACTAGTTACGTATGTGCAAATGGGTTACCGGATCTTGGTCTGTTATCAAACTCGATCGCGTGTGGGTACTTCGTTACGAAAGACAATGCATCCCCAAGATTAGAAATCTTCGGAATAACATTGCACCTGTCGATGCGACGTTTCGCACATTCGCTTTAACGGACGCAACCACGGTTGACATAATAAACAACGTTAAACAATTTCCGTTTCCCATTGCAGCGAAAGTACGTGCGTTTAGTAAGTCTTTGTCTTCTTAAACGTTTTGCGTTCACGCTTTTTTTCACATTCAAAGGCGAATCGTTCGTGAAAAGTCTTAAATGTAAAGATAATAAATTTTTTATATAATACTAAAATAAATTGAGTAATTAAAAAAACTTTTATATTAACTATGAAATAATTTAATCAAATTTTGTATTAATGAAGGAATATTTGAAAATTTGTCATAGATATTTAAATATAAAATCAATCAACTTCAAACAATGTTTCAAGGCTTTGTTACTGCACTGAATTTATTTGTTAAAAAATCATGCAACATAGTTTTAATTACAAGCAATCCTTTTAAGAGAAAGTGTCATATTATAAAGTTGCGAACGTGGACACTTGAGACCAAGCAAAGTTGACGATGTCGACATTTGACGTACTCAACCGACAATAATTCTACTCGCATGAGAACAAGGAAAATATCACTCCTTCAATTTCAAATCCTTGGAAGGTAATGAAAAGTTTAACTATCGATGCCAGTGGCGAACAAAGAGGGGGGGGGGTGTTGTTACCCCTCCCCCGAGACTCGAAAAAAAATCAATTCTTTAAGTAAATATAAGAAGATGAAACCTGGAATCGAAATCTCTATCTTTTATTTTAAAGTCAAAATTTTTGTAGTGTCATGCAGGAAAATGTGTAGGGGAAAGTGGGGTAATGACGGCATAGTTTTCATTCAGCATCAAAACACATCCAAAAATTGACATTTTTGATCAAACGAAAGTTAAAATCACAAGTGTAACTTAAATGCTAACCAAGTATATCGGCAGATTTAAAAAATTTTGATTCAAACTAAAAAAAATTAGAATCTTAAAAAAAAGCTGGTTTTCGTTATTTAGAAAAATGGTGGGGTAATGACGGCCACTTTCAAAAACCGACAAAAAATCGCACAAATATCAACACAAATCGCCGTGAATACTTAATGAAGGCTCTGTGAAGGAAAACAAATAAAAATTCGACATTTTTGTTATTGTAACTTTACTGATAGCTCACAAAAAGTGCAAGAGAAATAAAGAGGAAACATATTGAAAAAAAATGCCTTAAACTTAGAATGCAACGACATTAACTTTCATCGTCATCATCGAGATCTGAGTCGCAGTTATGGCATATATAATAAGAGCACAATTGATAAATAATAGTTACCCCCCCTCTCGTGGTCGTCATTCCCCTACTGACTTTATTTTGCGTAAGCATGCACTACACATAAATTATGCAAGACACATGAAAAATTTTACTTGATTTCGAAAGCTAATATCAGTAGCAAAATTTTAACATATCTACCTCGATTTTGTAGCTGAAAGTGTTGACGAAATAATCGATATTTTGAACACCTTATAAAATTTTCGGATAGTTACGTATCGGCACTGGTCTGGAACTACAAGTTATAATAAATCCATACACTTCAGCATCTACTTAAAAACAAGCTTGTGGAATAAGCTTTCTGTCACAGTAAACGGTTTAGACCTACGTCAATTTTAAGTACCGAAAATGGTGA
>JAPYZL010087965.1:0-22098 GCA_030522825.1 Platygaster orseoliae
CCAACTCGTGCGTTTGGGCACTCGCTACCGCTCGTGCCCAACTTCGCACTCGTTGAAATCATCCTCTTTCTCCCTTGTAGCATAAATATCTATTTTCAACTTTGATTCCTAGAGTATCGAATTTCAAAAAGCAAAAATGAAATTCATAATGCTTGTTTATTGCTCAAAAATAAAAGAATCATAAAAAATACCAAAAAGATGAAAATGAGAAAATCTGAATTTCGAAAATCACAAAAATCGAATCTCATTACATATTATACAAACATTAAAAATATGTGATTATAGACTTTAAAATTAAAAATCACAAAATTGTTTCGATTGACTAAATACTAAAAAAATACAAAAACGTAATGTTTATTGAAAATTGAAATGAAGTGATAAAACTAGTCAGTTTTTTAAGTAATATAGCATGAAATTATAGGATTCTGCATAGTGATCAATAGAAATTTTGAAAATTGTTGAAAATACCATTTAATAGATGAAAGTTTAGAAATTACATGCGATTTGAAAATTTCTTGAAATCTTTGAAATACCTAAAATTCGTAAAATTTTAATTTTATTATATAAAAAATCCATAAAACTATAAAATATTTTTCCAATTTGATTCTAAGAGTATCGAATTTTAAAAACTAAATAGACATTCATAAAGCTTGTTTATTGCTAAAACATTTAAGAATTACAAAAAATGCAAACAAGTTTAGAAAAAAACTGTTATGTGTTAAAGAACACATGGCAGAAGTGAAAATTTGCGTGCGATTTTAAAAAGCAAAAGTTTGATAACAAATACTACAAAGAAAAAAAAATCAAAATAAACAGATACAAATCGAGGAGAAAAATACGAGTAAATGAAAAAACCAAACATTAATGATTTTGAAAAATTAAAAATTGAAATTGAGAATTCAAAACTTGGAATTGAATTTGAGTTTCACTTCTCTTGCACAGTTTGAAGTTTAAGCACAAGATTCAAGGTTTGATGCAAGAGAAGTGAAAGTCAAATTCAATTTCAAATTTTCAATTTTCAATTTCAATTTTTAATTTCTCAAAATCACTAATGTTTGGTTTTTTTCATTTACTTGTATTTTTCTCCTCGATTTGTATCTGTTTGTTTTGTTTTGTTTTGTTTTATTTTTATTTGACGTTATGCACGAAAACTACTTTTAATCTATTGTTTATAAACTTACAAAAATAAGAATAAACGATTTTTTTTGCAGCTGTAGCTTTTTATGTTGCCTGAACAAATCATTTTTGCTATTAGAGCACAATTCCTATGGAATGGAATTTGATGTATAATGATTGTTTAAAAAAACTGAAACTGCTGAATAAATAAGTTATGTCAAGTTGGGTTAAAACTGCAGATCTTTTAGTTGCTACAGTAATTTTTTTGGTGTATTGATTGACACCTGAAGAAAACCAAAGAATACATTCATTTTAAAGTACTATATTTTGAAAATAATCAATATCAGTATTTTTTTATGACTTTTTGAATATAAAAAAAAGGTAAGCTTTGATTTTTCTCATGATAAAAAAAATATCAAGGCTCTAAAGCTACTGTCGTTCCGCTTTTTTTAAACTTTTTCTAAAAGTACAAAAAAATCGGAATAAGAGAGTGAATAGGCAGTGAAAGTTCTGGGAAAAGTTGGAAGCTGCAAGTTGGAAAGCGCTCAAGAAAATTCCTCGAGCGATTAAAATTCAACCGACGAGCCGTCCCCGATTCCTTTATCCCGCTCAAATCCAGCCAGGCCTTATTTTGGCTTTGTAGTTTTCCCGGGGAATCTTAATTCTTCGTAATCGAATCATTTAATTTACGCTCTTGTAGAGAAAGCTGTCGTCGAAAGTTAAGTGACAGCCGCGAATGAGATTGAATTATTCCGAGTTATTGAATTAATGCCTTACGAAGAGCCGTGATTCCGAATTATCATAGCCTTCAACTGATTCGGCAGATACGATTTTCAGTCGCGTCAGCTTTAAGAGTTTTCAGCGGTTTCATCACGTGCAACATCAAGCTCAACTGTGTACATCAATCAATTTCGAGCAATTGCACCGTTCAAACACACCGAACATAACTTGTCAACAAAAAACATCGATTATCAGAAAGCTGGAGAGCGAAGCAAGTTCTGTATTACGAACTCACGTCGTTAGTTTAGCGGTCGAAGATAATACCAAGTTTACCAGCTGACCCTCCCCGCATCAACTTGGGTCTTCGATATAAGATACACAAATGCGCCCACTCTATTCACGATTTATGTACAACACACATGCGATTCAATATTTGCACTAGCTGAAACGTGCTTACGTTTACCCAATTCCAACAAGTTAAAGAGGCAATTATTTTCTCGTTCTCCATCCACCGATTCCATCGTCGAAAACAATCGTGCTCTCTGCCACTTAATTAATTTCATTTTCGTCAACTTGCGGGATAAGTTTCCTAACAACAATAAAAACGATCTATTTCTTGGAGAAACTGAAAATCTATTGGAAAGCTCTCATGAAGCGCATTCTTTCCTCTGTTATGAGTATCGTTGCACGATATAAATTGTCCGAGTTGGGTCATTTTCGAAACAGGAGCAGCCTGCATCTTTTCCTAAGTTGTGGCTTGTGGATCGTTACGTTTTGCGCTCCGGTGGTTGCGAGCAATCGATGTTTGGTCACTGTTTCTTTTCTCTTTTTTTCATAACAGCGATAATTCTAATCAGCGTCAGAATCAGGTATTCTATCAGTCTGGTTAGGATAGAGAACATCGGTTTTAAAACATCCAAGACATAGTATCCAAACTAAATCATGCTAACCTCCAATAATCCAAAGAGAAAAATGAAAAGCTTTGAAACAACCAAAATAACAATACATCTTTACTTATAATAAAATATAATACAAGTTGATGTAGAATAATATACACTTACTATTAATAAATGTATAGTAATTGTATATAAATTAAGGTAAAAAATATAATAAACATATGATTAAAGATAAAATTCTTTCCAAAAAGCTAGTGAAATACAAACGTAGAACATTTTGAGAACATCAAAAATTGAAATTTTCTTTATTTACAAATTTTGAACTTCCGCAATATTCTTCCGTCTAATTATGCAGCATTAAAATCTTAAATGTGTGAATTACAGTTACTTTTGATATAAAGCTCATCGAAAAGAAAAAGTTTAAAAATTTTTTAATACTCATAAAGTTATTCTTTTTCATGAGTTTTTTGAGATTTATTAAAAAAACCAGAATTTAAGTGGTTTGAAATTATTTTACGTATTTCGAACTTCAAATGCAGAAATTCAATAATCATCGATTTACAAAAAATGTGTAAATTATCTCAAAGTCCCTTCGAATTCCTTATATTACCTAATAGAATCGTTAAATTTTATAAGTCAAATTTTTATCCGATTTTTATCGCGGCTTAAGGCAAAGTTAACTCTTTAAAAAATTTGAAACTTTAAACATGTTTTTTTGTATTACTCATAAATATGCATCTGCAATGAACAATTAAAAATCTTCATTGACCAATCATTTTTTTTCGAGCTTCTGATGACCACAAACATATTGTGTAAGTCCAGGGACATGGAATCTTACATTTCGACTACAATAATTTAAAAAATGTAAATCTCAAAGAGCTGAGATCATAATAAGATGAGTTAAATAATTTTTCAAAACAGAGAATATTTCATGAGATTTATTTTGTCCTGTACACGTCCTAAAAATTTGTAGGAAACGTTGATTGGCGAAATACAAAAAAATCACTTTGGTTACATTAAAAAAAAAGATAATTTAAAATTACTCACACCAAATGATAATGTATATACAAATCATAAAGTCTGCATTCTTATTTATGATTATAATGCTGATGTTTTACTTCCAGTTTTTAAAAATATGACCTCGTGAAATTTGAAAAATTAATGTGTCTCTAGTTCATAATTAAAAACGATTTATGAGTCGGTCAACGTCAGATTCAAAATCAAATTACATCCAATTTTTACTGGTTTTAAAGCTTTTACACAAAATTTTTTTAGTATTTCAAGTTTCGAATGCTTATAATCATATCATATTGAAAATTTTTTTATTATTTTTTATCGGAAAGAAGATGGAAATTGTGTAAAAATTTTTCGAATTGAAATTGATCACAGTCTAATTTTTTGTGAATTTCTAATTGATCAGGAAATTAGCATGTGAAATCATATACAACTCAAAAAAATCTAGCAAAATCTACTAGAATTCCATCAAAAATGAAAAAAAAATAGATAAAACAAAATATCTTTATTTTCATTATTCTGCAGTATATATAAATTTTGAAAATGGCAGCTGTGAAGGTGAAAATTTTTTAAGTCAAGTCAATACTTAAGAAGATCATCAGTCTACTATAATTAAGATATCCAAGTCTGATGATGAAAAATTGCAGAAAATAACCACTACTACCAAAAAATTGAGCATTCACTTTTTGCAGCTTGTACATCTACAAATGAAGCATTCGTGAACTTCACTACTTTACTACTTTCCGCAAAACGATTCATATTGTTCAAGATTTTCATAAAAAATTCATAAACATGTTGATTCAGCAATATAACACATCAAAGTCACCAACAAAATTCAATAACCCCCAAAACCTTCTCCGCAATATAAATGAAAAAATTCTAAAAACATTTCAAACATTCCAACCTCACATTCAACTCAACGATTCCGATTTGAAACAGAACAAAACGTTTCCAATCATCCCCAGAATTTAATCTAGAAACCATACCAATCAGAAAACTCCTGTTAGTAATACCTTCTATCGACTAGACAGACTCTCAGTGAATACGTAACGTTTACAAATCCTTGTGTTACGAGCTTGGGAATCTCGCATCAAGTTCAAAAAGGCACGCGCCGCTTTTGCAGCGCCCAGCGAAAATTTAATCAATGCCTTGTTTTCAAATCAGTTTGCATTTGCAACGAACATTGTTTTCGCGCATCTCCCTTCCAAAACCCGTTTATTTCAGGTCATGTATAGCGAAGCCATCGCATTTTTTCGCCCCATTAAAGCGCATCGCATTCAAAGAAGCGCCCGTAAAAAAACACGAATATATGGGACCGCGGGCTCGTCTGGGTAAATTGAAACATTGTTGAACGGCTTTCTTCCCTGAGAGGAAATGGCGATTGGCAGGAGGGAAAAATTTCTCTAATATTCCGCAACGTGAAGTGGTGAATTTTCAATTTAACAGGAATGCGTTAATTACGCAAAATCGCGCTCGTAAAGGAGCTTAAAAAATGGTCTGTGCTGCTCTGAAAATTTTCCTCGAAAATAGTACCTCTAAATAAAAAAGTGTTTTACGGGCTTACGGAAATTTTCGTTTTCCACCGCGAAACAGCGCGGTAAATTATTATACAACGCGTGTTAAATATAGAGTCACAATCAAACATTTCATTAACATAAAAAGCGATGGAAAAACGTGGAAGAACAGAAACGCATAACGTATACGAGAGTCATAATTACATCGCCTGGGGCTTCTAGTTAATCATCCGGTATTTATTCATGAACGACGAAAGTAATTTATTTGAAATACGTGTTGTGTACGCTGAAAATGCAATTGATCGAGTTTTGCATTTAAAATGGAAACGTGGAATTGTCAACGAAAATGATGCTTTTTATTCTTGATGAGTAATGGCTGGCGGGAAAAATGCAATTTGAAAACTACAATGGGTCGTAGTCAGTTAAAAAAAACATGGAATCATCTGGCGCATTTTTCAGATGAAGTTTGAGAATTTGACTATCTCAGTAGAAGTTTTGAAGAAAATTACTACTACTATTTTTATATCATGAAATAAAAGACATTCCATTTAGAAACATTAAGTTTCTTGTAACAGTACACACTCCATGAGTAAAAATAAAGGCACTATCTGGGGAAACTAGCCCATGACTTTTTTATCACCAGTAGATTGCGCTTTCAACTTAGCTACATTGCATCTTTTTTATCGCATGAACTCTCATTCTGTTGAAATGTTTATCCTTGCTCTGAAGCAACCCTAAACACAGTTGTTTTACCTTCCATTACTTCAAAACTCGACGTGCCTTTTGCTTCAATTCAAAAAAACAGGTACGATCGTGGAAAGCTTCGAAACTTGGTGCTTCATTGTCCTGCAAGTTCCACGGCCAGCAAAGCTCCTCGACCAGCACACAAGCGATTTAATGTTTGCCGCCCGGAGCAGGACTAATTGAAGATAAGAGGCTTAGTTTCTTTCGAGTCGATGCTCTCCAGGTAAGTCGTGATTATTTTATTATAAACTTTTCGCCGTTCTACCCGGCAGCTCTTGTAGTACTGAAAACCTTAAGTTATTCATTAGGAGTAGTCCCGCAAAGCGTCTTTTGATAGAATTAAGTTTGAAACGTTTTCCACTCCAATTCGTCTATCGATTCGAAGCAGATATACTTTGATACACTGAAAAGGTAGATTGTATAGTATTTCTTTGGTTTCAGTAATTGGGACACTCTTTTTTTATCATCCAATGGTTTCCTTAACATCGTGACTTTTGAATTTTCGTTTTTACGTAAATTATATGAATGTGAGTAAAGCATAATGGAAATTCGGGTAAAAAACCCCGACTTTTTTTTAATTTCAAGGGCATTCCTCCAATCTCACGAGTGGCTACTTTTTCCACGTTAAACGAGAGGTATTTTTTAACATTAAGGGGAAAATCCGAAGATTCCCTGGAGTCCTACTTGGCTCTCGAATGATGCCGGTCTCATCCGGCTGAAAATCCTCGAGTCTCGTAACGCCGCCTGCGGTCTCCATAAACAGTGCTTACGCCAGTAGGTAATGTTCCACGTTCTTGTTTCTCGCGCAACGCTCCACTGACGTAACTACCAGTGCTTCACTTGATCTAGAAAAAAAAGTTTAACTTGGTTTCCGATAAATAGGAGTTTGAAAACACTGGTATGTTGGATTCGGTAATTATTGACAGATTTAAAGTTGGAATCGACTGACTGAAATGAATTCTGAAATAATTATTTTTCTACGGTCTAATTTTCCCCAAAAAAAGTTTCCGATTCCAACTTTCCGAAACCCACAATTCCAAAAGTATTTTTTTGATACATGAATAAAATAAGGAAATTTAATTATTTTGAATTTTTAACTTGGTTTCAAAAGTACATTAAATTTTAGATTATTTTCATAAACATAAAATTTGGAAAACCAACTGAAACATTTGTTTCTATCTATGTAATCATAAAATCTCCAGATAATCCTCTCAAACACAAGTAATATCCAAAATATTTCCCAACTCAGCAAACTTCGTGACAGTGATGAAAATCCTCGCGTGGACAATATAACAGACGTGTTACGAGGTTGAACTTGATATTTATGATGCATAGAGGAACGTTCAAATTTAACTCTCGCAAAGTAAACATAGTTGGTAGGACCACAAAATGACGTTGACATGGTGACTCGAAACGAGCATTTAAGTTGATAATTACAGATGAGAATAAATAGTATATTCTCTTTGACAGTCGATTACTTAACTGCATCATGTAACAGTCGGTAAAAAATATTATAAAACGAATCAGTTCATCATCAAAACTCTTCATGACTCTTAATCTGCATCAATCACTCGACAACTAAAGATTTATGATCAGGTGCGTAGAGAGAAAAAATGTTCATGAGAGGTTTTCAGAGAAAATATGTGTGGGAATTTTTTTTTTTTTTGACGTAGAACTACGTCTTTCTTCGCGGTCTTGGTATAGTAGGGGGGGTAAAAAGGGAGTTACATGCAACGAAAAAGTGCAACGCTGGTGGTTAGGTTAGGTTGGGTTGGGTTGGGTTGGGTATAGTAGGGGAGTAAAAAGGAGCTACATGCAACGAAAAAGTGCAACGCTGGTGGTTAGGTTAGGTTCGGTCAGATTAGGTTGTGACTTGGAATGAGAAAAGGGACCTATGGTTATCATATGTGACTTGGAATGAGAAAAAGGGACCTAGGGTTGTTATATGTGACTTGGATTGAGAAAATTGACTCAAGTCCCTTAATTTGTATTGAAATAAATACGGAAGAAATATAAATTTTACTTAAATCTTTCTATACTTCGTTTGTTATAGTTAAAAACAAAAATAAGTTAATAAGATAATAAATAATTAATTCATGAATTATGAATAAATATGTCATTTCTCGATAAGACTCTTCTTACACAGACTCTTCACAATATTCATATCCATTCACATTATCAATATGTCAATATCATTGTATATATTGAATTCGATAAAAAATTCATTAATCAAATAAAATAATGGAGTTGAAAATATTACAATAATATTCTGAAGTTAATTAAATTTCATCAATTAGAAATAGTTATCGATATAAAATTCATTGATGTAGTTCTACTTCACGGCACAGAATACATGTGCCTTGTCCGATTTTTTTTTAATTCTATAAAAATAAGAAAAATATTTAGAAGATTGATTCCTCGAACATCTAATTTTAAAAGGCTATTATGGGAATTTATAATATCCGGATACCCTGAAAATAGTGAAATTATGAATAAATGTTAAGAGTACTATAAGTATTTAAAAAATTACTAAATTCAAACATCAATGACTTAAACATTACAAATATTGAGTTCTGTTATATTAATTACGTACATAGAAAATATTCGAGTCTGGGCTACAAAATTTATATAACTCTGAAACTCTGCAATTTGTTTAATTGGGATATCATTATAAGTTAAAATCATAAAATCCTGAAACAAATATATTTCTTAAGAGGAATCACTTGTGTGAAATTTTCGAAAATTAAATTTTTTTTTTTTTTGATAAAATATTCCTCACAGTCTCACTCAATCTTTGAGCTCATTTTTCTCGGTATCATGTTTTTTTTTAAGGTGTGCACGATTGCTCAGAGTTTACTTCTCGGATTCGCATAAAATTTTTTTTATGCACTTCTAACCTCAAAGTTTTACATTTGGACGGGCTTTGAGACTAGAACTGCATAAAAACTTGTATGTAACTTAGTGCAAATGTCTCATTTTGCGAAGACGTTTCAAACCCTCGGCTTTGCCTCGGGCCTGAACCCTCGTCTTCGCCAAATTCGACCCTTGCACTACGTTCCACATTGTACTATTTTTGTTCCTTGAACATCTTTAAAGGTATTGACCAAACGGTTTTGCAAAATATATAAATTCTTTTTTTTTTTTTTTTTGTAAAATTGAGCCGAAAAATAAAGCGAAAATTTATAATTTTCGAAAAAATGTTGCCATTTTTTAGATAAACGATATATTAAAAATCGCATTGATCAATACCTGGAGGACACAAAAACGAATATAAATTGGGTAAATGTCATTATTATAAATCACCACGAAGGCAGAAATCGTGCACACCGGAATTTTCGGAGATTGAAACAACGGACAATTACGCCATGTTATTCAAATTGTTAACTGCCAAAAATAATTATGCAGTAAGAGCCTAAAAATATCTTACTTTTGAAACAAAGGTTTGTTGTGAAATCTTTTTTCGTCACTGAGAAAAATATTTTTGAAAAATAGGAAAGAATCAGGTATCACACAGGTGATCTCTTTTGAGTATTTTAGGATATCTGGAACTTTCGTATTTTATGTCGTTTATACAATTTTTTAGCATTCATCTATATTTTTATAGATTCTCTGTACTTCTATGAATCACTTTGCAAATTTTTAGAATTCGAAGCATAATAACTGTAATTATTTCAATACATTTACATATAATTTACTTTTAAATTACTGTTTATATTTTTTTTCCTTATTTTCATATGGAGTTGTAATAATTTATTGTTCTAAGTCCTAATTCTAAGAAATTTTACTATTAATCTAATAGTTTATTCCAGTATTTTTGAAGATGTCTAAAAAAGTTAGATCTGCCCTTGTTTTTAACATTTTACAGATATTTACGATTTCGTACTTTTATGAAGTATTTATTATATTTTTCAGTATTTTATGGTATTTCAAGAGGTTTCTAGGGTTTCTAGAGATTTTTATATTCTTTTTTCGGAATTCGATGGTCTACAATTTTAAGTTCTATACATCATACGTATATGTTCAGATTTTTCAGAAAACAGTTCTTTAGAAAATTCCTATACTAATATCTCTTCCGGAGTGTGCTTAGGTTTTGAAACACTTTTTGGTATTATTACGAATTTCTTTCTATATTTCTGGAATCCAATGCTACAGATTTCAAGGTCCTTAAAATGTTTAACATATAATTGTAAATTTAGGTATTTTTATTTTAATCACTAGCTCTTATAACAATTCTCTGAATTTATTTCTTCTACGTTATTCCAGCTAAAAATTTAGAATTATAATTCTTTTGAATTTAGGATTGCTGTTATAGAACTGTTAGTGACATTACAAAACCTGAATTGCATTTCAAATTGAAAATTTACATAAAACTATATGTTACGTCTTCCAAATTTCAGTTGATAGATTTTCGAAATTTTCATTAATTTATATTCCTTTTTTTTTGTTCTTGTTTTTATTGATAACTTTTTTAAAATCAATTTTATTCACTTTACCAATCATTTCGCTCTTGTTTGTGTTTTTATTGATTTTTCTATGTGTTGATCGTTTGTTTTTATTTCACATTAAATAATAACTAATTCAACCTGAATTTCCGGGAGGTTGTGAACCCCAAATACCCTTTTCTTCTACTGGCCTTTTTCTAACGATATTCGATGATTTTCAAAGCAACAATATTCAGATCGTCAATTTATCAATGATTCAACTTTTCATAACATAATCGTATTGCGGATTCTCCAAAGTAATAATTTATGGCAATCTATATCCTGAGACTTTTCGAAAATAACATCTCACTCATGACTTTGCCACCAAGAGAATCTTACATAGAAGAGAAAGAGTGGATAAATTCATCTGTATCTATCAGTATCTAATTCGGCTGTAGGCGTGTTTCCCGCGAACCAAGCATCGAGCGATTTTCGTTATTCCAGGCGCGCTGTCACGGCTTTTCCGGGGTCGAATTGGAGCCGAGAATTTCCTCGGCCGGACACGTCGATAGCAGGAAGTCCTCGTTAAGCGGTCCAGGTAATTGGAACATTTGCCAGGATCACTCGTGGGAGCAGCTTGGAGTAATGCCCGTGAAGACGAGCTTGGCTTTTGGCACTGGAGCGCATCTATACTGTTGCACATAGGTGATGCGCCAGGTCAGACTTCTTCAATTTTTCCACCCAGTTGTTTTTCACCTTTCCTGTATATTCTCTTGCAGATATGTGTAGTTTATCGCCATATGTAATGCAGTACCAGAATTACAATTTTTTCAGGATCAAAAAACAACTTACTTCTATGAGGATAATCAGTAAAGACATTTTTTACAGAAAGAAAAATATATGATATTCTAAAAAATTATCTTTACATGAAAAATTGTATCCACAATTATAACTTACAGAAACATCCTTTCCAAAAGTATTGAAAAAACGCCACAGTCAACAAACGATTAACTTTTCTGTAAGATCATCCTATCACGAAGATAAATAACACGGTGATATTACAAAAAACAGAAACATGTCGTTAAATGCGACGTATAGAAACAGTATTTTTGTTGAACTGAACAGCAAGTATATGAAGAGATGAGCGAAGAACCGCTTTCACGCTCAGCGAGCTTCATCTCTGACTATCACACGCGATGCGCAGTACAGGCGAGTGAATATTGCTCCATCTGATATTCGCAATTAATTGCCGACTATGCACACTCCATTTAGTCCATTGAATATCGGATATTTTATCACTAGAATGAGTTCATCATGCGTGAGGTTGGGTTGAATTGACATCATAAAATCATGTCTCAAGTCGAGTGAACCGAATTTCGAATTGACCGGGAATTATGACAAAAAATTTTTTTTAATGCAGACTCTCCGATGAAACTATTTAATTAAACAATGCATGTACATTATTGTTTGAAATTATGGCTTTCTGGGAAATAATGCATTGAATTTTCTGAATAACTATTTTATATTTTTTTTTTTTATTCTAATTATAGATATGGCCATTTCAATAATTTGATTGATATACGTCATCTAAAGCATTCCTCCCAGTGCATGAATCGAAAATCAAGTTTTTATTATCAAAAGGTTGTAAAATTCAAAGCACGACCCCGATTTCGGATATTCATTGAAGGTTCTGGTCGACAGAAATAGACCCACGTTATCACGTATTCTAGAATCGCAATTGAAAGCGTTGAAAAATAGCGCAGAAAAATTACGTTGCCGCCACGCCATCGGGTATTATGCGCCGAGTCTTCTGTTTTCCGCTTTCTCAGCGGACGGCCAATGAATGGCACGTAAAAAAGCGATTCGTTTCGTCGAGCGGCAATTTTCATGCAGCCGTGCGTGCTCGCGACACATTAAAATTTGCAATCGTTGATACTTCGCTCGAGTTTTTCCCTGGATTTCGCGATCTACAATTTAATTAAACCACTCATAAACTCGTACAAAATATTTTTTCGTCCGACTCACTGTACGAGGAAGATAAGTGAAATGGGAGCAGTAAAATTATATCGACTCCCTCGTGATTCGAAAGTAAAATATTCATCATTTTGTCAACAGCGTATGCGGTATGTGAGAATTCGTAGCACCGTTTTATCGAGGAAAGCTGTTCAATTAATTACTTGATATTTTTACAGTGTAGAAGAGAAAACGTTATTTTCTCTATTGGAAAAAGTTCAATCTGAAACTTTATCAAGTATTTTCGTATTGACGTTTCAATGAAATTTACAGTAAATTTTCCAGTCAGTTAAAATTAACTAAAATTGCTGCTTTGTCGTACAAACAGACGATGATTTAAAGTTTTTAAAAGCATACATACAAAAATGATATCTTTTAAACGAATTCACGATTGCGTTTTTAAGTATTGGTCGTGAACATAACTCAAAAATTCCGTGTCTTAATGTTTATTTAACATATTCTTAATGTTCTTCATGAAAATAATTTTTCAATCAAACACGGACAATATCCGTAATGAATCTTTCTGTATATTTATTTTTCCTATCTGACATTTTCACGTTTCGAAAGTGAATATCGGAAATCATTAGTGTAATTTCAAATTTTGAAAAGTTTCATTTAATCATTGATTAAATAATCATGAAATAAATTAATTAAACAATCATCTGTGAACTACGGTAGAATTTATAAGGTAATTAAGTTATAAGATGTTTTTGTTAATTATCCCTGAAATTTTCATTAAACCGAGATCAATATTGTCAGTAAAGTTATCCTATGAGTAGCATAAAACATTTTTTAGTTTATTATTTACTTTATCTTAGTGGAATTTCATTGATTGAATATTCCCAACCAATAAACTTTTGTGAACCTGAATTTCATTCAATTTCATTATTATCCGGACTTAATTAACTGACTAATAGCAATAAAGTTGATTCAATTAATTATAAAATCAACTTTTAACTTTCTATACATTATGATCATGAAATAATCGATGGACATCTTTATTATATATCGCACAATTTATTATCATTGTATATTTAATACTAAAATATGTATATTTTTTCCAATTTTGTATATTTTTCAATTTTCAGTTTAGCTTGAAGATAAAAAAATTGAAAACATCATTCACTAAATTTTTCGATGATATACATTATTAACAATGGATTCATTACTTGATTTTCGAAATAATAACCGAAAATCTAAAATCATAATAAGTAATCTAAAATTAAAATAAGTTACATAATATCATTTATTTTTCACTTTGGAGATAAGAAAAATTCATAAATATGAGAATTTGATAACTAATAAACAAATTATTTATTGCATAATACTCGAATCATTTAAATCAACAATGAGCTGTAAGCTACAGTAAAACTCAAAAATTAAACATGTGATTTTATTTACCAATACAAAAAAAAATGTTTGTATGTTTTTTTTCAATTTTATATTGTTTTATTTTCATTTTATCTTGAACATCAGTAAATCAAATAAATTATTAGCATAATTTAACGATGATATACTTTATCAACGATGAATTCATTATTTGATTTTTCAAAGAATAACCAAAAATAAAAAATCATAAGAATAACCCAAAATGAAAAAAATAGTTACATATTATCATTTCTTATTCGCTTTGTAGATAATTAAAAATTTATAAATATATTAATTTATGCACCAATTAACAAATTATTCATTTAATAATAATAAAATCATTTGAATTAACAATGATCTTTGAAGTACAGTGATTTTTAAAATTGATGTATGTAATTTTATTTATATATAAAAAATTATTATCTGTATTTTTTTCGATTTTGATATTGTTTGATTTTTGTTTTATCTTGAACCTTAATTAATTAAATACATTATTCGCACAACTTTGCGATTATATAATTCATTGACAATTGATTCATTATTTGATTTTTAAAATAATAACCAAAAATCAAAAATAATAAAAAGTAATTCAAAATAAAAAAAAACTTACATATTATCATTTATTATTCGCTTTGTAGATAACAAAATTTATAAATATATAAATTTATAAACTAAAAAACACAATATTCATTTCGGAATCATGGAATCATTTTAATCTACAATGATTTGTAAAATACAGTAAAATTTATGAAATCAGATGTGGCTACTTATTTTCGCTAATCATCCCTGAAATTTCAAATAAACTAAAATTAACGTTATCAGTATAGCAACACTCTAAGTAGCGTGTAACCTTTAGTAACATAATGTATTTAGTATGGATAAATAATTTACATTTATTTTAATTTTATATATTATATTATATTGATTATAATTATTATTATATATAGTTATATATGTACATATATTATGTATAATAAAATATTATTATCATATAAAATAATATAAAAAAATACAAATATATAATTTATAATATTATTATGAAATATAATCATATAATAGAAAACAATGCCATTTTTCAACACGTTCGAGTGATGCAAAACTGGCGTTTCCACACATTCTTAAAAAAATTTACTGTTTGACTAGTGTGGAACAATGTTTCAACTTAACTCATCTGATTACAACGCTCGTCTTTGGCTCGCACTGCAATTCTCAGATTCGCTACAGAAAACTTTTCTACACTAGTGAAGAAATATACTATTACTATTTTTCAATCAATGAATCGATCCAACAGGAGCCATCGTTTTTTTAAGAATTAATATTTCAAATTTCATTTCTGATTATTCATCATCCGGGCTTTCGGCTACAGATTGTGCCCTCATCAGAAAAAGTACGATTAACTATTCATCTCTTATACGTCGATCTTCTTCAGTAAAGTATTTTAGCAATATAAACATGACGTAAAAGTCACTTTTTGTCAAAAAAAAGTGACTCTTTTTTGTTATACTGAATAAGATCGACGTCTAGGAGATGAATAATTAATCGTGCTTTTCCTGATGAGGGCTCAATCTGTAGCCGAAAGCTCGGAAAGATTGTACATGAAATTTGAAGAATAAATTGTTAAAAAAACGATGACTCTTGTTGGATCGATTCCTTGATTGAAAAAATATGAAAATGGAGCGTTTTGGATTTTGAATATACTATTACTCTATCACAGTGTAATATTACTAATCGAATATCTCTAATCAATCTACTCCTGCAAATATGTATTTCAATACATCAATGTCTTATTTTAACTGATAAATAGCATATTAAAAGTTGATTCATTGATATATTTAATTGTGAAACGAATAATCAATTGAATGACAATAAAACAGATATTATTGAACAGGCAGAATTGGCTGGTACCATTCCAGAATCGTGATAAGAACTCGCGTATGGAGTAAAAAGCACACTCTGGAAAAACATGTACGTTCGGAGGGAGAAAATGCGCATCCACCGCAAGGGGGTGCCGCCTAATAAATAAACCCTCTATCCGCACCTCTGCGGTGGATGCTCCGATGCTGCTACTCCACTGGCACGGGGCGGTAGTAGCGACTCTAGCGGCCTTCGCTACGAACTACTGGTACTACTCCCGTCAGTTGACGCGAGACCGCGCGGGGAACACGCCGCCTTACGATTAGCCGGTTCACGTCGCTTCCGCGTCAGACCGAAGTCTGAATGGCTTCCCCAATAAGTGCGACCTTTCACCTCGCGAACGACACCACTTCTTGACGCCCGGAGCTACCGCCCCGTCATTGTTACCTTTGTCATTCCACTGACTTTTCGTGCTTTCCAGTTGACTTTGTGCAGAAACATATCTAATAACAAGGATATTTTTCCTGAAATACTCTGTATCTCGAAGATGATCCGGTACTTCAGAGGTGAGAAAGATATTTTTATCGGAATAATTGCGATGTATGATACTCTACAATTACGGAGTTTGCGTTGAGGGACAGAACTTCCAAAACCAAAACACAAAAGTTTTGTAGGGTTTTTTAAAATTTTCATAGAACATTGTTCTTAGAATTATATTGGCTGCTTTTACCTACAATTATCGAAGGTAAATTGTGACAAATTTTGGTTTGGGATATTCAGGTTTAAGATGATTTAGTTTGTATACTTTGTATTTTGTAAAAAATCCTCTATATTGGATGTTTGGGATTACATATTTCGCACCCTGATCTGAAGTTTGATATATGTAAGAATCTAAACCCAAATGATCATTGATGCTGTAGGAAACAGTGTACGATAGCTTTCATAAACGAATTTTATAAGCAGAAATTGTTAGTGGAGTCTTGGTAATTTCAGTCATCTTCTACAACAAACTGACGTTCACTAGATGATTGAAGTATGAATGATTTTAATATATGCTAGAAATTATTCTTGGGCATAGACGGTTAAGATAATAAACATTGACCCTCATAGTGTGTTGACGTGAGGTATTTATGTTTCTGGTTTTAGTTTCACGACCAGTTCTGTCAATGAAATTACGACGTCTTTATTTATGTATCTATAAATGACAATTTCTAATACCTATGAGGAAGTAACTTACTTTACACGATAAAAGTCATTGATGGGAATAAATAACAGATGTTGGGAAAAATTATATACAGATTTTCGGAAAAAAGAATTTTATACAGGAAAAGTAAGAAATAAAAATAATCGAAAATTCATTTTATTCATAATTATTCGAAACGGAATACTGTTTTTTCCATAAATTATTATTTTTTATATTGTTTTTATTTTAGCTTCAATTTATTTTTACACATTAATTGAATACATTCTTTAAAATTCAATAATTTTTTCATGAAAAAAGTTTTATTTTCAACACTACACTTTATAATAACCGAATTAACCTACCTCATTTAAAAGCTGAATGACATTTTGTCGACAAGCGGAATCCGATTGATGAAACGTGACGAAAAAATCGGATCAGGATTCATTGATCCGCATTACGTCGGGAGAAGAGAGAAAAGTAGTATGGGAGTTTGGGGAGCCAAGTTTTTGCGTGACCATTGACGCGTTGGCGAATCAATCCATTATGTTATGGGTTCGAGTCTGCGGAACCAGTTTCGAGGAGGATTGCATTATGCACTCTCTTCGGTACATAACTTCCGCGCGCAACCCAGGGTCACGTGCCATGGAGTCGCACATGCGTTGCGTGAATGGCATTATTAATATTGTCCGGAAAAAATTGGTATCGGTGTCGGTTCATGCCCGGGGCTATTCGTTCGAGATTTGGTCGGATAAAACGTGGATCGTAATGGTTATTAGAACGGGTACCTCGATAAATAGTAAAATTAATGCAGCCTGGTTAAAGGAAATATCGAATGGAATAATTGGATTAAAATCTATTCATTTCATAAATTTCATGGGTACGATAAAATGTGTTTAGAAGAATGAGTTTGGATTTGAATAAGTGAATTAGAGATGTGACTGGAAATTATTTTTGAATAATAGTTTGACTGTTAAAGCAGAGTGTATGAAAAATGAGTCTATAAGAATTGTTCTTTTTCTATTGAGTAACATCGATAGGAGCGTGATATTGATTGAGCTATTCTGAAATCAAATTTATTTTTGCTGATGTTCCATTATGTGAATAGTTTATCGAGCTATTTCCAATTTTCACTGAATATTTCCGGTTCTGCAATTCGTATGATGTAAAATTCAACGTGGTATTTCGAAATAAGATTTTGAAAAAGTAAAATTAGCAAGTTGTTACAAAATTGGTAGGAATATTTTAGTTTTCAGTTTATTTGATTTAGTTTTTTTTAACGTTTTCAAATGATTCTTATTTTATTTTTGCTTAAGTTCTTGAAGATTTAAAAATATGTGACTTCGAATAATTATGATTATCACTCTTTTTGATTGAAGTATTTAAGTTGTCTTCATTTCGGAAGAAGAAAGATTTCCGGTTCACGATACGAAATTATTATTTGTGTAAAGAATATTTCGTTTCATTTTTAAGATTATATTTTTCAAATCAAAATTATATCTTTTTTCTTGTGATATTATCTTTTTTCATGTCAAAGAGTCACTTTAAAGACTTTGAAAGCAGTAGTGAATAGAAAAAAATATTGTTCCAACATTTTTAAATTTAAAATTTGAAACATTAAATACAGAAAATAGTAATGCAGCAATTTTTAGAGTGAAATCACAACATTCTTATAGATAAATGTTTTCTTTAGCATAAAAAAGCATTCATTCTTTTTCTTGAGTTTCTATTAAGATGAACATGAATACTAAATTTACTTTTTCTTCATCAGAAGAAAATATATTATATAAGATGTTAGTATAAAACCTTATTCAACATTAGTATTATGTATCTTATTGGCTTTAGAAGTGTATAGATCACAAGACTAATTTTATATTATGAATTATTAAAATAAAGTGACTTAAACGAAGATATAGTAACAAAGTTCATATTTGTAATATAAAGAGCAAGACGAAACTGTTATTTATTATTAAAATTCGCAAAATCAGTGTTTTTTTATTGAACAAGAAAAACTCAAAATAAATAATTACTGACTAAAAATCGATAATTTATCATTTCAAATTTACAAATGATGAAACAATATCCACACACTCTCCAATCTGCAATGAAGAACAAAGAACAAACGAAAAATGTTGGAAGCTCCAAAAAAATATTAACTTGAATGTCAAAAACAATTTGCTAAGTGACAATTTAGAGATTTCACCAAAATAAAAAAAAATTGAACTGTGCCGTACAAAAACTTCTCTAATCTCATTGATTCTTTTGTTATGAAAAAATATTTTTTTACAAACTTTAAAAAAAAATGTCTAAAAATCTTAACAAAAACATTATGAGTTATATAGTTCCACAAGAATATATTTCCTCTTTTAAAAACATTATGATTAAAAAGGTTCAGGAAGATTATAGAAAAAAATTGTTTTTGAAAATTGCTTAGGATTTGTATAAACAATTGAAATCATTGTCCATTTCGAGAAATTATCAACGATTCCAGAACTTTTTCAAAATTGTAGCAATCATTAATCAAAAAAATATATTTGAGTAATTTTAGAATGTTCATATTATTAAGAAGTTGGAAGTACAGCCTATGATTAAATAGTACGTTGCACGAAAAGTAAAAAAACTATGTTTCCATGTGCTAAATAACTCACGCTTCTCTAAAACATCCTCAATTGTCGAAAATCATAAAAAATCTTTTCACCTGATAAATCTGAAAATTTGATAGTTTAGTATCCATGCAGGCCATACACAAATAAGGCAAAAACAATTTTTTCTTCAAAAACTTCATGTAAACACATTTACAAACAACACAAATACGTTGTCATGATCATCCTAAAACTAAAGTGATGATGAAATGAAAATGAAATGAAAAAAAGGCTGGTAAAAAATTCTATAAATTCACAACGATCGAAATCTAAACTTCAACTAGATTTTATACAAACCGTTACTCTGGAAACATCGTACAATCACGTTTGATTTTGATTGGGCGTGACATCACTTAGGTAGTAACGTAGTTAATCTAGTTGATTGGTTACGTGGCCACGTGGCCCGGCAAATTCGTTTCATGAAGTTACAACCTAGTGCTATTTAGAATTGAATTAAGAATATCTTTTTATTCTTCATTTGACGAATAAACAAAAAACATTATAAATGTTTCTATAACAATATTTTTGAGTTGGTGAAAATAAAAATCGTGAATTCTGTAAATTGCTGAATATTTCTATCTATTTCTTGTCAAAATGGACTTCACCCAGAAAAGAGTCAAAATATTTATACAATTATTTATTATTCACTGAAATATTTACGTTAGCCCAAATAATGAATATACTATCAAAGCCATAAGGGATATCTGCAACTAAAAACCACAAAAACTTTTCCAAGTATCATTACTTCATCTTCTTTCAAGACCTACTAAACACAGTTTCCAAGAGTTCGTTTCTAAAAAATACTGAGAGTTTTGTCCTGACCAACGTAACACACATTCAGTGTGCCTGTGTTTCTTTGGGAAGAATCGGATTCAGAACAGCGCCTGTTGCTCTGCTAGTAACGACGTTAACCATTTCTCTCCCGTCGAGTTTCAAATAATATTTGCGATTCAGCTGCACTGGTCCCGTCGCGCGCGATCTGTCATTCCTTCCGCATAGGAATAGGTAATCGGACTTTGTTACGTCGCACAACCCGTTGGCCCGCTTTTGTGTTCAACAATGCACTTAAACTGCCTAATAAGATACACTCCAGTTACGCCGTCTCATTGGCTTTACATTGCCGCGCTTTGTCAACTCAATTTGATGCTTCGCTTCTAATGTTAATGAGAAAATCATTGCTAATTCAATGTCCCTTGGCTTTCGAACCCAACCGTTCAACTATCGTGATTCAATCATTTTCAATTCCAGAGTTTCATTCATTTAAATCGCGTTGAGATTGCTGTTGGGAACATTGTCGTTATCGATCAGTGTTTGGAATTCTGGACAATGTCAATCATGGCAATTTTTTATGTCCCAAAATAAAGATTCGTGAAATGGTGAAAAGGTTGAAATGAATTTTAGTTACGTTGAGTTGAGTTTCTGGTTTGTGATGAACTGAAGCTTATAGGAGAATAGTTTTGGTAGTGGAATTTCAGTTGTTCTGAAAAATCTGATGCATTCGAGGCATCTTCGTGTAGGATGATTGGGGTTTTGAGGTTTTGATTGGAAGTTATGTTTATCTAATAGATAGGTAATGTCAAGAGTTGGATGAATTGTTGAAGGTTAGTTAGCTGATGAATAATTTGCATCATTTGTAGCTTTGCAAACATTCCAAACATATTATTTGTGAGTTACGTTAGTTAGGTTATGTTAGGTTATTCATCCAGAAAATTTCGAACAAATAAGTTTGCAATTTTTTTTAGGAATCAAAACATCAATTTATTGTTAAGTCGATTATTTTGATGTATACAGAAAATAATACAAAAAGCATTCTTTGAAAATGATTCATAAATTCGTAAATTTTGAAGCTAGAGACTTAGATTGTCCACACAAAAGAAATCAATATCATAATCCATATACAGATCTCGAATTCGCAAGTTGGGAAACTCAATATGTAAAATTGATCATTATCTTAATTATCACTATTGTGAAGTTTTCTGTACCAGAACGTAACTATCGGTTTTCGATACTTGAAATTATTCAATTGACAGAATCTATTACTGTACACTTGAATAATTAGATTTGACTTTAACTGAATGGATAAGTTGAGATAATCAAATTCCTATGCAAATCGTAAAATTTATTTCATCTAACTTTTTAATTCATGAACGTCATACTCTATTCATATTTGAATAATTTGATTAAAGTTTCTGACTCTAAAAGTTTTCTCAAAACTGTCGTTTCTAAAACCTCCACTTTTCTTTTATGTTACTCAATAATAGCATATCCCGAGTATAAAGAAAAAGTATACCAATTCGTCACTTTCGTCTCCCAAAGTATACCAAAGTATGCCAAAAGTTGATGTTGCCTATAAAAGTATACCAATCGATCTACGAAAGTAAACCGTTGGGTGACTTTAGTATACTAATACACCAATGTTAATTACAAAAAGTATACCAAAGTATACGAAAGGTAGACTCTTGGAGAAAAGTCATGTAAAAGTCTCCTAAAGTCTACGAACCGTATACTTGAGGTTACCTTTTTCTCGAAGTATCTGAAAGTATACCAATCGTAGACTTTCGTATATTTTTGTAAAACTCGATCAGTCTCTAAAAGTATACTAAAGTATACGGAAGG
>JAPYZL010087970.1:0-10806 GCA_030522825.1 Platygaster orseoliae
TATTATATTATATCATATTATATTATATTATATTGTATTATATTATATTATATTATATTATGTTATTATATTATAGTACAAATTATTAAAACTACTAATAAATTATGAAAAAAATACTGTTTTCTAAAAAATCTCTCTGAAAATTCAAAATCTTTGCTTGCCCCTGGACAGTTCCATTTCAAAATATTTACGAACCTTGCAAATATCCCCTCGCCATCACATCCGCTGCGTGCATCGCGTGATCCGGGCTGCCTCCGATGGAGGCCGAAGCGGCAGCGGCTGCAGCGGCCGCGGCGGGTCCCATGGACGGGGGCAGAAGCAACGTGGAGCCGGTTGTGCCCGCGAGGCTCGAGGCCAGAGGCGGGAGTACCCAGGGGTGGACGCCCGTGGTGGGCGCTGGCCATCCTGCGGCGGAAAGGTGGTGACTCGGAGTCGGGTGGTGATGGGGCGAGTTGAAGTACGAGTGCGCTGGCCCAGCGGCGTAGAAACCGTAGCCCGCAGCCCTCGCGAACTCCGCCGCTGCCCTCTCGGCCGCCCGATTTCGCAAAATGCGGTTAATGCTGCTCACCGAAGGAGCTGTCGCGTTACTGCACACGCCTGCAATTTCCGATTGAGAAAGTCACGTCAATGCGACAGGAAAGGCTTATTGGGAAATCGATTTCCACAGCGGTTGCTTTGGTGGTATCTTAATTGATTCGGCACGGTTTTTTTTTCATTTCCAAGTTGCGTGATGGATTGATTGTGGGTTTGCAATGGTAGTTTCACTGGTGCAGGGAAAAAAATTCAGTTCTTTTCAACAAAAGTACTACGCTGAGAGAAAAATCGATTTTAGTACACTTTTCCCAGAATAAAGTTTCCCAATCGACATTTTTCCCAAAGACAATTTTCCTAAAAAATGTCGTTTCCAAAGAAGCATTTTCCCAAAGTATATTTGTTCCAAAGTACATTTTTTCCAAAATACATTTTTTTAGTATATTTCTTTGTAGAATTATATTGATTTGATTTTCATTTGAGTTCTTTCAAAAGTGTTGTTTCGTAGAATAAATGGTCTTCTACATTTTTTCAATGGAATAAATGGTAATAAATGAATTTTATTTTCAAAGTAAAATTATGATTGATTTGTTCTGAATTAATTGCATTTGAAAAAAAAAATTAAAACATTATATTTACATAATAATAATGATAATAATAATAATTATAATAATGATTATAAACAATAACATAATTAATAATAATAATAGGATTACAATGAATATAATATTATTACACCTGTAGTACTAAATAAAATACTTTGGGAAACACTTCTCACTGGGAAAACGATTTTTTAGGAAAAGTATCCACCTACCGAAAAATCCACTACTTTTTACTAGAATATAGTAAATTTTAAAATTTTTCAGTATACAGTATAGTGATAATGAAAACTTTCGTATTGTCAAAATTAGTTATTATACTGGGCGTGGAAAAAAGCAGGAAAAAGAAAAGATCATCAAGCGCGCAAATATGATCATGTGAATTAATTTTCCATATCTTGTATATTTAAAACTGTTGTACGTTAAAGCAAAAAATACAATATGTATAGTATTTTTTAGTACCTACATATCAACTTGTATTTGTCATATTTGACGTTTTAGTATACGGTATATTAAAATTTAATAGACCTACGGTTGAATTTAGTATAATATAAGGAAAAAATATTATAATATAGTATATTTTCTTAGAATATACTAATTTTTCCAATATTTATAGTACGAATTACTAGGTTTTTTTTTAAGTAGAATATTATGACTTTTACTATGTTATTGTAGATTCCGTTATTTTTATTTTACTTGCTGTAGAATTATACAATGATTGTATATTTTTGTAATATATACTGTAAAAACTAATATATGTATGCCAGTTTTTAGCAGATAATACAATAAATGTTAAAATATTCAGAATGCTAATTGTATATACTGTATAAAACATATTCTAACGCACAGAATGTGATATCCGTGTGTAGTGGAAGATCTATTCAATTATTCAATTTTTTATTATCCATATTTCCAGTTTATTGAGTGTGTGGCGAAAATTCATAAATTGTATTCAAAAATCTACAGTATATTTTTACAGTGACAATAATTAAAATTATAATATGATATGCTAAAAAGTAAAACAGAAATATGGTATTAAACATGATAAATCTTACAAGTTCTATAACACCATACGTTTAAACAAAAATATCATTTTGTTTTGTTTATAATAAAATATAACAAAAAATTAAATTATTAACTACCAAAAACTACAACGTTTTCTGTTTATTTCACAGTACAATATTTTATCGTCGTAATTACTAGAATTTTTTTTGATGTGATGACATGAGAATAATACAATTTTTTATAAAAAAAATAATATAATTACAAAATTCAAGTTTAAAAATTATGAACGAAAACAATGGGATCATCATAAGTCATTATTCTGAAAATTTTCAAAAAAGATAAAAAACAAAAAAGTACACTGATTCTCAAAGTCTTTGAAAAGTTATCAAAATACTAATCTATACAAAAAATGGAAAAATAAATAAATGAAAAATAACAAATTGCTGATAATTTTCAAAAATTACAAAATAACTTGCTGTATGACAAAAAAAAATGAAATCTCTTACTGGGGCCAGAAAAATAACAAAAATAAATAAATTTTTTAAATGTAATATGAAAGAGTAAAAATGTCGTAGATACAGTGAATAGAACATGAAAAATTTCTGAAGGTGAGCAAACGTTTTGAAACTTTTGTAAAGAAGTTTAAAAAATACAGAAAAATATAATAAAATTATTCAGTAAGTAATGTACAAATACAGACCTCAAGAGAAGTTTGAATTTTCACTAACTACTGCAAAAAAATACAATATGACAGATTGTAAAAATCCACAAATCAAAGCAGGAACAAGAGCGTGTGTAAAAGCTAAAAGTTTTTCAAAAAGTGTTTTAAATTACAAAGTTATCTACAATGAATCATAAAAGAACTAGCAACACTTTTTGGAACAATTTGATATTACAAAAACTGAATTTTCCAGAAAAAAAATCGAGATTCTCCCTTGAGGCCATATGAAATTTGCAAAACATGCGAAGGATTATAAATAGTTACAAAAAAAAAGACAGAAAAATATCTGAGAATCGTACAAACTCACGAAAGTCTGTTTTTGTACAAAACTTAGATTTTGCCATAGTATTTTTTTTTCTAGTGTTACAATATTCTTTTACACAAATCATTTTTGCACTAAAAATATTTTATCCCAAACTTGTGCAGATGAGTTTTTCTGACAAATTTTGTTATAAAACAAAATACACTATGGAACTAATTTTTTTTCATTCACTGAATGCATAAAACTCCACCAAATATATTATAACGATTCTCAAAATCCTAAATTTAAAAAATACTTTCGCTCAAATGATTGTACTAGTGTCAATCCTTTTATTTGTTTCAGTCTTAACCGTAATCATGAAATCTAAAAAATCTTGCAGTAGAAATACCACTGCAAAAATCGCGATGATTTATTTAAAATTCATTTTATCCTGCATAAATAATGTTTTCAGTCTGACTTTCAAGCGTTACTGGTTTCAAATTCCTGCAATTTCATGGGCACCCAATAATACAAGTACGAATAATAACATAATGACGAATAAAATTGTCGCTCATCATATTCTTTCAAAGTGCGATTTATGCTCAACGTTGTGTGTATCAGATTACTTTAATGTCACGCAAGGTACGTCAGCGTAAAAACCGATAATGACGCTAAATGAGCTTAGCACGGAAATATGTAACCTAATTGTAATTGCGCGTTTTCTCGTCCAAGCCAAATCACGGAACACGCTCTCCGGAAAATTTTTCTTAGCAGAGAGTAAATTCGATCAGGGTGGTCATGCGTTTCACGAAAAAAAAACTCTAATTGCTCTCCCTCGATGTTCCAAGTTTCCCGAAGTTTTTTTTTTGTGATTATAATTATCGATTTCCAGGGTTTTATGAAAAAGTCGGAAAGGAGCATGCGGAAGAGGTTGCTGTTAGTTCTTGGAGTAGAAATTGTTTTGCTCAGAAATTGATTCATTTTTCTATAGATAAATGCACACTATTGAGAAATCCGGTCTTTATTTTTCCAGCAAACATAAAATTGAAACAGTGAACTTGTGAAATACTTGAATGGAACTTTTTTTAATCACGTTACATCCATCAAGATAAAAAAAAAACTTCAAGAGATAATTTTGATCGTGTTACTTTGTAGTATCAGGTTATGAAAGAGTTTTATTGAAACCTGGAACCATTAGTTGTAGAGCTTTCTGATTGAAGTCATGCAATAACAGGAAATAAAGAAACTGAGAACATCATCAGGATGTAATGATTATGGTTCGTTATTGTCAATGGCAATTTTCCATGAAATGAAGATAGAATCCATGAACATTAAAATCTTTTGATAGTTCAAATAATAGTTAAAAGATTTAAAATTACATGAATGACTTTTAGAATGAAAAAATGCAAATTCTTTGCTCTCAACAGAACAAATTTAAGTGAACCGTGGGCATCAAACATACTATAAATAAAATCAGATCGATAAAAAAAACATTTATTGCGTTCAAACATAGCTCAACATTGATTTTCACAAATACGCAAGCTCTATATACCTTTATTGAATCAACCATAAGCAAAACTGTCAGTACTCGCAGATTCATATAAATTTTCTATGATATTATGTTCTTTCAGCGATGATGAAATTGCGATTTCATCATTTAGACCTCTGGAAATATCAATACACAACTTCTGATAAGAAAATAATTTTTCTGGCAAGAATAAAAGTTACAATATTGTACAATAGTATATTTAAGCACGTTTTTTTATATTTTTACTCTTATACATTCATATTGAATTAAATTTTTTGAATTTTCTCTACGTTTTCTGTGAAAAGTTATAACGAAACAAAAAATGTATTTTTAAGATGTTACATTAGATGTTAAGATGTTCATTTATCTTCTTATTTTAAGACACTTCAGCCTGAAATAAGTATGATGACAAGCTTGCACTGAAATTGTCTATGTCAATTTAACAACTTGATAAATGTTTTATGGATGCATGAAAAAAACAAAAATAATAATAATGTATCACTATAACCCTTGTTTTGTGTTTACAAATGAGCCTTCAATTTTAGTACAACCTACCACAAAATCTTGCAGCTGATCTTAAGATTAGTTCAGCGACTCAATTAAACCTTTTTTTTACCTAAAGCTTCAAGTTACTCCAGACGTTGAAAACATTCCAAATATATAAATTTGCGTATTGGATACATAATATCATACACGAAAACGATTCTCAAAATTTTGGAACATTATCAAGATCTGTAATAAAATATATTGTCTACAATGTGATTTGAAGGAAAAAAACAATCATTTTGTATTTACCTAAGGTTGATTTTTATTTGACATAATTAACGAAAAATTATTAACTAGGATAATTGATAATAAAATAACAAGGAAAAATGCATGTATAATTATTTCTGATTAAACACAGTCATTGAAAAATATATAAAATTTATATTTCAACAAATATTTTAATTTACAATTTATTTGTAATTTATTCTTAGCAACAACAAAACATTAACTCGTTAATTAATGAATAGAGAATCATAGTTGTCGTATATTTTTTTTTACTGTCGTTTAAAAATTTAGAATGTAATTTTTTTTTATTTCATGAGTTTTTCTTTTTTTAACCCTCGACGGTCACACTGGGTGAAATTCACCCATTATAACATGGGTTACGTAATAAGTGTGACCTGTGAGGGTTAATGTATCGAAATGTATTGATGAATATTTTTTCTCAAGCTCAAGCTTTTGATTTTCAAAATACATTACTCTTTTTATAAAATTGAAACATCTCATTTTTTATGTTTGTTAGTATTTATCATTTAAATATTGACGACATTTGAATGATTATCTCGAATTTCAATTAATTTACCTATTGTAGATTTATGAAATTTGATGCTTTAGGATTCACTTTTTTGTAAATTTCGTTAGTTGATATATTTTTAGGAAAATGATATTCAAATAAACTTTTTCATCACTCTAACCTCAAAACTGACATTTGGACGTGACTTTGAGGCTATCGTGATGAAAAATATTGTTCGCAATCGTGAGCTATCGTCAATTTTGGCTTTGCCTATTTTGACCCTCTCCTTCGACTTGGGCAAAAACGTACGGCTTCGCCAAAATTGACTCTAGCTCCCGATCACAAAAATGTTCATTAGTATTTTATATATTTTTTTCAATATGTTGAGGGTTTTACGTTTTTTTTGTTTTTTTTTTCTTATTTAAGATATTATGAAAGAATTTTTGGGATTATTGTAGATTTCTCATATTAAATTTATAGAATTGCATGCTCTAATATCAAAGGTACATATTTTTTTTTTTTATAGAACAGTACCTTCAAAGATTTAAAAAATTTTTTGTATTCCCAATACTCCTGGTATTTTACCTTTTTTCAGGTATTTATTCGATCATGAGCATTTCCTTGTAGTTTTATGGTTATTTAAAAAAAGTTTTTTATATTTGATCTATGTCCGCCGATTCCAAGAATTTTGAAATTTATATATTCATTGGGATTTTTCATAATTTTTAGTGTTATAAAATAGTCTAAAATTTTCAAGTTTCTTCAAAGATTTATAAAACTTTTTCTATCACTTTGTTAATTTCTAGAATTCGATGCTCTAGAATTGTAAGCTTAGTAAATTTGTAGAATTTAAATCGATTTTTTTACATTTCTAAAGACATATTAGTTAATTTCAAGTATTTGAATATCATTCGTATTGTTTCCAACTGTTATACAATTAAAAGGATTTTCTAATATTTTGTCTGATTTTTTATAGATTTCTGAATTTTTTTGATCTAGATATCAATAATTTGTAACTTCTTGCTTATAATATTTATAATTATTATATTAATTATATTGAACGACAATACGTCAAAAAAATCAGTATTTACCGAAAAATACACTCAAGTAGATTAAAAAATCGCAATTACGTGTAATTTTACATGCAATGAAATTTTTTCGATTGACTGAAAATAACCATTATTTCATTTAAAATTGTCAAACATTTGACAACTATCAAAATCAGATTCGTTAATTGTTAATATACGTTAATATCTAAATGTAACATTCATTTGCTTATTAATAGTAACCAAATCATATTCTTGACCAAAGACAGATTTCTTAACTGTTAACAAATAATGCATTTGAAGCAACACAACGGGTCAAATAAGTAGCTTCTTTGACCAAAAACGATATTTATTTGCTTGTATCCAAATATGAGATTCGTTAACTATAAACGAATCTAAATGTTTCTCTCAGTGCTCCAATCCAAAAAAACAAAAGTATTCCCATCAATACAAATAGTAACATTTGTCTCAACTATTTTCATGGTGTAGACAACCTCATTTGTGGTTAGTGCCACAACATCAAAAATTACTGCAATTTTTGTGAATCTTGTAGTAACTTTTAATGTGGTTGCATCAACCACAAGTGAGGTTGTCTACACCATGAAAATAGTCGAGGCAGCTATTTATGAGGTTGTGACAACTATATTGTTTTTTTCGTGTAAAAAATTCAGTTCCACAGCTCATTTTGCATAATGGCCAGTGAACAGGCGCGCGTGACCGCGCAACGAGAATCTCGTTTCAACATATCGACCGTTCTTGCGTTCCGCCATTTTGAAAATTACAGTGCCCATTTTCGTGGTTCAAGACACGAACGTGAGATTTTCGTCAAAACAAATGATTCGAAAAGTCGTAATACCTTCGGAAATTAGGCGCTCCCGGATCTCCCAGGCGAAGATTGTCGGATTTTCTCTTTTGTACTGTTCGATCTTGGAGACTACCGCGGGCGTCGCCACCTTGGGCTTGCTGCCACCAATCAGGCCAGGTGGGCGGAGGGTGCCTGCAATGCGAATAAAACGTCCTTAAAGTAGGGCCGAAGAGCGTAAAATATTGGCGCGGTAAACGCGAATCCGCTGCGCTACTTGCATTTCATTTTTATCTGCCGCGTGCATCGTCTCTTGCCCCTCTCCTCCGGACATTTTTTTCTTGCCGCGAAAATCATTGCGGATTCGGGCAACAGGTTTATGAACAAGAGGAGTCGTGAAGATTCATGAATTGCTCAAAAACCAATTGCTCGAAATTGCTCGAAAAAGAAGGAGATTGCCGGGAATTCTGGAGTTGGGTATTTTTAAGAAAAAAAGGACAAAGTTGCACAGAATGAATTTTTTTTTTGCAGCAGTAGCTTATTTTCTTGTTGAATTAACAAATCTTTTTTGTAATGGAATTTTATGCATAATCATTGTGCTCTGGCAATAAAATAATGTTGAAACAGCTCATCTTTTTGTTGCTACAACAAATCCTTTCTTTTTTCATCTGAACTTTAGCAATGCACTATTTATTTCATTGATGTTTTTACATTAATTTTTGTTCATGATAATTAATTTATGGGATAAGACCAAAAATAACGATTGAACAGTTGATAAATTTGCTGTGAATGATGATTTTTTAAAGTTATTTCGGATTTTAGAATTTAATTCGTACTATGAGTTAATTTATTACACAGAGTTTTCTCAATAAAAACAATCTTAATTTTTAGAATTTTAGTAACTTAACGATCTCTTGAATTCAATTGAGTCAGTTATGAACAATAAGATTCTTTCCTGGAATTAAGCACACTCTTTAATATTTTTCTAAACTTTCGACCATTAGTTTTTTGGTCTTCAAATTGACTCAATAATTTATTTATCAAGTTATTGAAAATCAGTTGACGTAATGAAGAAAAGATTTAAGTAATTGAATATACCTATAAACCACTGTTTTTTAACAATCATTTAATATATTTTTATCGTATGTCTTAAGAGTATACTAAAAAACTAATTGTCTAAAAGAAATTTTAAGGAAATGTGATATTTTTAAGCCAAAATTTTTTTTTTATTACTGTGAATTCTTGAATACGAAATAATGGCTTGAGGATATCATCAAAGAGATTCCGTAAAAACTATAAAAAGAAATGATCTTATAAAAAAAACCATAATTACCTATCATTATATTTTTTTGATTTTAAGCTTTCGACTACTTTTATGATAATTGAAATTTATAATTTTTTGGGTTCTTTCCAGGGACCATTAATGATCAGCCATATGGATAGAATTTTTTTCTCTCATTATCCATATTGAATTATTTTAGTCAAAAAGCTCAATACAAATATTTTTCACTATATTTGCTGCCAAAACTGTTATCCGTATTTTTGTAATAGTTTTATTGATATATATATTGTTATATTCAAATACTGTTGGAGTTTTAATAAAAAAAATAGTATGTAACATATTGTTCTGATTAATTGACTTGAATAATTTAATACGAAACTCACACAGAACATAAAGCAATAAAAAGTCCAACTATCTTTCAAAAAACATTCAATTAATTTTCTCTTTGCAGTTAAATAAATAAAAATCAATATTTAATTATTTTTAAATTTATTTTCACTAGATTAACACTTTAAGAAGTCAATCTTATTTTAAAATGCAACACAATTAAGGGACGACTTGAAAATCAAAAAGTATCTTGAATTCAGTCCATTTTCAAATTTATTTCCAAGCAAGCAAGTCTTTAATCAAGATAATATGTCTTGAATCAAGAATGACTTACTCAAATTATGTTGCATCATCTTAATTTAAGACTTGCCTGCTTTAAACTAATTTTGAAAATAGACTGAATTCAAGATACTTTTGAATTTCAAGTCGTCCCTTAATTTTGCTGCATCTTAAAATAAGATTCCATTTTTACAGTGAATGTTCCTACCAATGAAATATAGTTTTTTTTTTTAATATCCGCTATAGTATACAGCCTTTTTTTTATAAACTAACCATTCTTAATAATGAACCGAAAAATTCTATTTTTTATTATTTTTAACAAAAATTTTTGTTGTCAAGTTGTTACTGTGGCAACGTCAATTGTAAAACTAATCAAAATGCTACTATGCATCGTCAAATATTTATTCAGTCTCAAAGTTTTAATAAGATCCACTCCCTAAATTCAAAGCAGTAAAAATATCACTGTTTGAAACAGTTGTGACTATTTTAGAAGTTGATTTTAATTGAGGAACAGTCTGCAATTAAGTTATTGCAATTCGATTCATTTAATTTAAAGAATGCAGTTTAATTAATGCAATTCAATAAATGAAATTAAATTATTACAAATTTATGACTGCAATTCAAGCAATTCAATTTAAAGAACTCAGTTTAATTAATTCAATTCAATAAATGCAATTCAATTAATTCAATTTCATACATGTAATTTTATGACTGCAATAAAATTAATTCAATTTAAAGAATTCAGTTTACTTAATGCAGTTTAATTAATGCAATTCAATTAATGCAATTTCATGACTGCAATTCAATTATAAAAAACAATAAAGTTACAACATGCAAAACTAGACATAATAATTTTGGAGCTATTAATGACTGCCCTTCTTGATCTCTATGTAGACGAACAGTAGTTTCTACTGATTCATTCAGTACAATTAATAGACCTAATCAGTGAAGTCTACTGATAGACTAATGGACGACTTTTGTCGATTTGAAACAGTCAAATAGACTGACAACCAGTGAAAATCGACTGTTTCAAATTTATGCAATTTAATATACAGGGTGTCCCAAAGACCGCGATAAAAAAAAATCCTGAATTCCTTTTTCAATTTCGAGTCGAAAAGTCCTTTACCACTTTTTGCAAAACTCAAAAACAAAGAAGTTATTCAAAT
>JAPYZL010088005.1:0-10091 GCA_030522825.1 Platygaster orseoliae
AAAAAATGCAGAATCACAGCAGTAACCGTAACTGTACTTTTAAAAATTCGAATTCTCGCGCCCCACATTCAGCCGACCAATTGCAAACCTGGAAGAGGATGCTGACAGTTAGGGCCTCCACACAAGAACTCGACCAAGTCGAAGTCGAATGGTCGAATTCATGCATTACTATATCTATATATACAATATATATAGATATAGTAATATATGAATTCGACCACTCAACTTCAACCTAGTCGAGGCCTTGTGAGTATGCCATTATTGGTCGAGTCAGAGGGAGAAGCAGCTGCTAGCAGACAGCTGTCTCCTAGCAGAAAGCACTACACACCCACAACAACGAAAAAAAATCGCGGTCGACACGATGTTCAAACTACTCCAAAAGCTAAAAACATTGACTGCAGATTCTGGCCAATCACGAGTCGGTCGACGCCATAAATGACCAGGAAACGGGGTTTTATAGTCCATGGACTGTAAAACCAATATTGCATGATTTCACTGTGGACACGCCCCCTCCAAGAATCACGTAAAAAATGTGCTCCCCGAACATAGAAGAATAAGTTGAACTTGAGTGCCAATTCTTCTTTCAGAAGAGTGAAATAAATTTTACAAATATTATTGCTGAAAATAGGTACAACTGGAAGGGATCCAACAACCAGATTTCTGATTTGCTACTTAGAGGGCATAAGAAATGAGGACAGACGAGGTGGACATACTGCAACAAAAACTTGAATTCAAGTTATTGCTGAAGCCTTGAACGAGGGGAAAACTCCAGCTTTCTATCATAAGAAATTGACATATTTAAAAGATTCTTATGAAAGAAAGTTGAAGGGTGGAACATCAAACCTTACACCCGATCAGATGCTTTTGATCAAGACTGCGAAAAAAGTTGACGGAAGGTGTTTCATTCACAATAACCCTGAAAAACTTAAAAAAACTCAAGATGCACTTTCAGCTGTAGGAGCGAGACCGGACGAGTGCAATTTGAACTTTAGACAAACACGTAATTATTTTTTAAAAAGAATCCTATCGAATAACATAATTACTCCCATCAACAATGAAGTACAAAATTATAATATTATCATTTCTTTGACACAAAAATTGAAATAAGTAACTTGATGATAGTTTTCAACAAATTTCCAGTCAGTTTTTACTTTTCAATGCCAGTCTTCGATAAGGTCAAACGACTATTAACAAAATGAATTTGTCCCTGTTGACCATAGGCCGAATGCTGGGAAAGAATTTAACGAAGATACTTAAATTATACTTGAAAGGAGTTCTTGTGAAATCGATTCAAAAAGAATCAAACCTTCCTTGCCAATCTGTTTATCAATACATCGCTGTAAGATTCGGAAAAGAGTACACAGCCAACAATTGCTACGACGAAGTCAAACACTTGAGAAGAAGCTATCAACAGTTTCAGAAGGGAGAGTCTAGCTACCTTACTGAAAATCAGAAGAAATTATTGGAATTGATCGTTCGAATTGACGCCAGAAGTCGTCTGCTATCTGCTGATCAGAAATCAAGCATTAAACGAGTTTTGCATGAAGTAGAAACGGATGAAAACGTCTCGACTCAACCCCTAAGTTCAGGTTTGTCATGAAGTTTCACTTTTTTTCTTGATTTTGCGTGTTGCTAGCATTCGCTTATTTATACAAAAAATGTATAGTTAGTTTACAGAAAAAAGTCTTTTTCTCCTAATGCAACATTACGTTATAATTAGTGAAACAGATTGTGTTATGTGTAATAAAATGTTTTCGTTGTTCATAGGACAATTATTGGATCATCAAGAAACCGAGATTCTAATGTATTACTTGGGAGGAGCGACGATTCTGAACGAAAGGAGGAAAGACAATATATTCTTGAATTTATGCGAAATAGTCGAGGTCGATTCAGACGAAAGCTATACTGCCAGCCAATGTATATCAGTGATTGAAAATTTGAGGCAGAATTTAGCTGCCTCAGCGAATGGAGAGTCTCAAATACCAGATTATAAAAAGGCTTTGATGAAGCAAGCTTTGAAAATAGACATGGTCAATCACGTACAAAATCCGAAAACTGACAACGAGATCAATACGTTGTTGTGTCGTATTACACAACAATTTCAGACTACAAATGAAGGGCTCCAAAACAATTAGAACTCGCTTCTTGTATCGCTGATTTTTTAATTATGGAACTTTATTGTTTCTCAACTTTTCTATTCGTTCGGTAAATAAATGATTTATTACTTGCAAGTCTATTACACATATAGCGGGGAAAACATTTTCAAGGAATGACAAATAATAAAGCCTTGTTCAATTATTTTGAGGTTACTACGAAAATGAACAATGAAAAGGGCATTTCTTGTATAGAAAAATTTCTTGCTTATGTAAAGACGTCTCGAAATATAGCCATTAACCTATTCAAAACATCTCTCTGTCGTTTTATCCGTGCCTATCCATGTAAAATGTAAGGCATCGAGAATGTATTATTTATCATTTTATGCATGTGATATCATTTTAATCCGATTTTGTCAATAAAATTGTTTCAACAACATGTTTATATAATGATTTTCCCTAGACATTGTTTCAATCAATTTTACTTTTTAAGATAGAGCTTGGCTGAGGTAAGAAATTGATGAACAAATGGTGAATCACTGAACCAATCAGAAGCAGGAACGAAGTCGAAATTTTATCCAAATCGACAGCAAATTTAACTAAAATTTGTTATTATTAAGTTTGTTAATGAGTCTCCAGAGCACTCTTAGCTTCTCTCTTAACTTCTCCAAGAAAGTTTTCGTATCTGATAGTTGTTGTCAGGACCGTATTAAGGTTGTGGGGGCCCTTTTTCTAAAAAAGTTTTTTGTCTTTTGTAAAGAATACTTAATTCATTCATTCATTCATGTTGCTGTTTGCGGTGGCCCGTAGTCCATGGCCAACCCAGTCCATCCTTTAATCCGGCCCTGTTTGTTGTGTATTTTATAGTTAATTAATTTTGAATAACAACTGAGTTGTTGTTTTTTTGTTAGAAGAAATTAAAATCCCGAAAGTTCTGTCGTTTTTTTTTTAACTGTTATGAAAAGTTTATAGGCTTTGGATTTCACTACCCGATTAAAAAATGTACTCATTCACTATGACGATCTTATTCACGACATAAGCGCTAGAACTATCATTAACTGAACAAATAATAAAATACTGTGATTTAACAAAATATATTTGACGAATTTCATTAAGCTGATGTTGTTTTATTTCTGTCGCCACTATCCCATTATGAAAAAATGCAAATTGTATTATAAAACTAAGAATTAAGAATAGACATAAAGTTCTATGTTATTTACTTTTATAACAGTCGTTCAAAATATGAACTAGACGTATCTACTATAGAAAGTCGGAGTTTACAATACATATATTTGACGCGTTCCAAAGAAAGGGACCTGAAAAACATCTGAAAAAATTTGCAAACTAATTTTTCCTTCTAAGAAATTGAATTAACTATAAAATTCACAACAGACAGGGCCAGATTAAAGGATGAACCGGGTCGGCCATGGACTATGGTCCACCGCAAACAGTGTCATGAATAAATTAATTAATTGAATATTCATTACTCTAGAAAAAAATTTTTTTAGAATAAGGGGCCCCCACAACCTTAATACGGCCCTGACAACAACTATCAGATACAAAAACTTCGAAAAACATACTGGTATGAAACCTTAACATCACACAGATCACTAAATCTAAAGCAACAAACGCTACCTTCGCCCTATGTTAATAAGATGCCGGGAATTTCATCATTTCCCGAAAACAGCGTTATTCCGTCTAGCGCTACACAAAGATGGTTTAAGAACAAGTGTTCAAGAGTAACTTTTTCAAAAAATATTGCAGAGTTGTGCTTGAAAATAAAAATTCACAATTTTTTTTTCAAAATTTTAACTTCCTAAAGAAAGTTTTATTTTAGTATGAAAATAATACTCAAATGAATGCGTGGATCAAACTTGTAATTCTTGATGCAGACACTTGAAGTTTTTTTTATGTTTCGGGCATCTCAAGCGATTACAACGACATAAAAAAATTGAAAATCGATTGAAATTTCAAAGTCTTACGATTTTTTTTGTAAATATGGTTTTTTTCACAAAAAGGCCTATTTTCACTAAACTTCATCGCTCTTGAGGCACGGGTTAATTTGCTTCGATTCATCTCAAATTTTGGCTTTCTTACTTTTTTTACATTTAGAAACTTTTAGAGGGATGCGTCAATCGCTAAGTCTATCGGTAAAAAATCAATGTTACTAAGGACCACCCTAATATTCAGTAATGACATTTTAGGTCTATGATTGAAAGCTATAGAATTTTTTGTTCGTCAAGAACGTGAACTGTGATTTCTAACGCTGCAATTCATATCTAGTTCGAAATAAGAATTTTTTCTATACCCATATTAATGAATCTGCAGCTAATTAACCATCGTAAATAGTGTGAAAAAGTTAAAATTTTTATTAAATAATCTACGAGTATAGATTTTTTTTTATGCCAGTAATACTGAATTGTTCAAACTTGATAATAAGTTTCAATTTAGATGTATTCTAGGAATTTTTAAGATTTATAGTCTGTAGACATTTTACGTATGATTTTTTCAAATCTTGTTCATAATAAGTTTTAGCAATCTGGGAAATAATACATAAATGGAAGTGATGATTGCTGGGATTCCCGGCAAAAATAAGAAAACGAAATATTTGTCGTTAATTTAAAATTCTGACAGAATTATTTCACTGTCGAAAAAAATTTTTCGCCATTTTCAGAGTCTATTCAAAATCGTTATGATCAGAATGATTCTAATAATAACATTATTAATAATAATGACGATAATAAGAAATAATCTTTTTTTTAAACAAAAGCACTTTAAAAATAAATTAAACTCTTCATATGAAAACAATATATTTTTTGCAGACAGATTCTTGAGTAATTTTTTTTATTATTCCAATAAGACTTTTGGTTACATATCAAATGCAATATTATGGAAAGGCAAAGACATTTATCATAATTCAAAACAGTATTGATAATTTAATTGTCACTCTGTTAATTGCATCAATAATTTATTTCTTCCCGGAATTTACAAACCAGACATAAAAGTACAAGACTTCTAGAAGTGTATTCAGATACGATAGGCGAATATGCAGATGCAGATGCATATAGATAACATATGCAGATAGGCTAATATGCAGATTATGATGGGATACATATGATTTTAATAAAATCTATGGGAAAGTGATTTCGCCACAAAAATAGCAGAAGTTAAAAAATACGATTTTGAAATTTAACCGTGAAAAAATCTATAAATGTTTATGTCGTATCGAAAAGCATAACTCAGAAACACTAGAATTTTTTCCTATCTCCGACACATGTGAATATAATAAATTAAAATATTGACCGCAAAATATGTGAAATCATCGAAATTAAATTTAAGACTTACTACTAAATAATTAAATTAAACTACATTCCATAAACATAGAAAAAGAATTGATTGGCAAATATAATTTAGAATAAAAATGTTCTTTTATTCATACATCAATACTGCAGGTGTTTTTTTAATAAAACAACAGAAAAAATTCATCGAAAATCATGACTTATGAAAGATTTGTTCGATCTGAAATAAAAAAAAAAGATGGTTTTTGAAAAAAAAAGGAACGTTATCTAAATAGCGCTGATAATTAGCATGCCATAAAAATGTGAGTCATCTTTTTCAGTCATTGAAAAAATTACTCGCTCCTAAGAAGGCACAGTTTTTGTGTTTATGAGAAACAGAAATTCCCCAAAATTTCTCTCTTCTTCTTCCATATCTGGACAGTTAGTATCAGCCATTCAATATACTGCATACTTGCATAAATACTCGCATTGAGTCTCACAGTTTGAAATATTTTTTTAATTAAAATATTGGTAACAATTAACTGCAGTAAAATTATTTTTGGTCTTCAATTGAAATCTATGGAAGATTTTCTTTCTCGACGACATGGACTGTGATATCTGACTCTGCAATTGAAAACTAATTCCAAATTAGAATTTATGTCAAGACTCATATTAATAACGCTGCAGCTAATTATCCGTCGTACACTGAGAAAAAAAACTAGTAATTTGTTTTCAAAATTTTCTAAAAGTTACTATATTCTAGGAAAATCTACAATATTATTTCAAATTTTCAAACGTTACGGAACATTCAGCCATAAATATATTTATTTCTACCATACAGTATAGTAAAATGACAAATATCGCAATTATAAGTTTATGTATAGTAAAAAATACTGAATATATTGTATTTTCCATTTTAGTATACAACAGTTCTCAATATTCAAAGCATGAGAAGTTAGCTTATACATGATCATAATTTCTACATTTTTTCATAAGTGTTATTAACATATGTTGTAAGTTTTACTGTAACGTGAAGCTGCAACTACTATACTGCATATGCCGACTACAATACGAATATTATTGAACTGTAAATAGTAAAATTTATCATATTTTATCTTGATCCCCAATTACTTCATTTTTCAGTAAAAAGTGCTAAATTTTTCTATCAGTGTAGGTGGAATTATGTAGTTGAAATCATTTCAAAATATCTACAATTATAATAAATTTCGATTGACGTCAATGATTCTGAATTTTTGGAAATCAAGATAACATTAGAAATTGGATGTATTCCTGAATTTTTAAAATAAACTAGCAGATTATATTTTGCAACTCACGTTCATGATAAACGTTAATGATCTGGGAAACATTTAAAAATTTCAAGTGACGATTGCCGATAATACCCGGAAAAATGGGAAAACCAAATGATATTTATGAAAAACGAACTCCGATAGATAAATTTGTCGGCATGAAATAAAATTTTCGAATTCTAAAGGTTTTGTCAAAATCGTATGAAAAAGAATACCCGATGATGATTATTCTTCAGTTCCATATGTAATTTTAAAATATAATAAATAAATAATTTGCCATTAGGGTTTTTTTTCGGCGTAATGTTGAAAACATTATAAACTAACCGTTTTGAATAATAAATGAAAAACATTTGCAATTTTTAAAATTTTTCAGAATAAGAGCTAATCATAATGAAAGAAAGTATTGTAATTGTATTATTTCAAAAAAAAAAAAAATTAGAAAAATAAAAATTTATTTTTTCCAACACGGAAACAACTAAAAAAATCAGTTCAACGCACCATAAGAATAAAATGTATCTTTTGAATACAGAAAGTCGAGTAATTTTTTTTATTATTCTAATAATATTGCTTTTAACTAAAAAAATTATGCAATATTATTTAAAGGCACAGTAATTTTTATGTCGAAATCAAAAAGAATTCCTTAGAAATACGACAACTTTTTCGAAACTTCAAGCCTTTAAAATATATGAAATCAAAACTTTTGCTGCAAAATATTTGAAATCAGCGAAATTGAATTCAAAACATCCTCTCACGTGATGAAACCTACTCAATAGTTCGTATATTCTATAAACATAAAAAATGAATTTATTAACAAATAAAAATCGGAATAAAAATGTTCAGTTATACAATGATTCATACTGCATGTTTTTCGAAATACAATAACGAAAAAAATTCATCAATAATAGTCACGTACGAACGATTTGCTTAATCTAAACTAAAGAAAAATGATAGTTTTGGGGAAAAACGTATCATTACCTAAATAACGCTGTCAGTCAGCATGCATTCAAAATGTTAGTCTTGTTGCTCAATGCGTAGTAAGGTGATTCATTCCTGATAAGGCGCAACATTCGAGCTGTACAAAAGACAGAGACGCTTCGAAACTTTTTACTACATCTTGAATATCTGTAACGAAAATATGATGTTATCACCAATTCACATTGAAGATTGACGCCAATTTTTCTACCGCATTTTTATGCACTCATGGATTCTGATACATAAATTCTGAAACCTGCTAAGAATCTATTAAAATAGAAAAATAGAATTGCTAATCACGTCATATTACTTTATTGAATCTACATTCAACTCTTTTTAGTACTGGAAACATTGTGTAAAAAAACAAAATATTTGCCAGGTAAAATCCAGAGCCTTTACGTTAAATATTTTCATTCTGAGATTTAATAATCGCGAACTTGATATTCCTTGCTTAAGTGAAAGAAATTAATTCATTTCATTTTCATGTACACAACCAACATTATTTAACGAAAATGGATAAAAACTTATGAATGACAAAAAAGAATAAGTTGCACTTAAGTGCCAATCAGTGGTGGGTCTAGGGGGGAGGGGCTATAGGGGCTCAAGCCCCCCCCTCCTGCGAAACCCAATGATCTAAAGTTCTAAGACAAGTAACGGTAAAACCAGGAACGCTAAAATAAAGATTTGCATCGCATTGTTGCGGGGCTAAGGTAAAAAGTAGAGGTTTTGTAACTTTCACGAAAAAAGAATGACTTGAGCAAATGAGCAAGACATAATCGTGATTCGCCAGCATCATCAGTTTGGTATATAATGGATATTTAGAAATTTTTTCTTGAAAGATCACACTCGCCGGACAGTGAACAAACGCCCGCAATAGCTTCGACGTCAACTGATGTTAGTGAGGAGGTGAAAAAGGTAATTTTTCTTCTAGTTTATAAAGACTTGTTGAAATGTCAAGGAATTTTGAGTATTTTTAGATATTTATAAACGTTTGGATTTATCACGTAGGCTAGATATGTCAAAAATTTTCTTAAGGCTTATAGATTTTTATGGCGGATCTACGAAACTTTTTAAAACTGCTTGCAATATTTAAAAGATAAATTCTTCTCAAAGTTTAGAAATCCTATGACAATTGTGAGTAAGGTACTTATGAAAACTCTTAGGTAGCTAAGCGGATCAAGTGGGGAGTCCTGTAACCTTAGGATCAGTGGTACAAACCCAATTAGGGGTATTTTTTTCCAATTTTTAAATGTGAAGAAATTCCTTACTGAAGATCGATTGTAAATTTATCATAAAAAATGATATAGTTTGATTCTAGCAATACTATTTTACTGAAAACTAAAAAACTTCTATCCATGTATCAAACTTTTCAAAAACGATAAAAAGAAATTTCGTTCTAATAAAACTGTTCACAAAATAAAACAACCCTGGCAATCCCGTCGAGATATCGTGAGATATTTCGGCCCGAGACACCTAGAAATCATTTTCTTTTCCCATGAAACTTTTTCTAGTTTCATTTAAAATGATTATATAACTGAAAATGACTCGCTTAACTTATATTTCTATTGTTTTCACTAAATACAAATGAGCTGAATCCCATATCATATATATGTATATGATGTACGTACAGGGTGTGTCACAGTTCGCGGAAATCGTCGAAATCATAGATTCCTCATGAAATTCTAAGACGATCTTTTCCTTTGCCATTATTTACAAAACTCAAATTTCCTTTGCCATTATTTACAAAACTCAAAATCAACGAAGTTATTCAAGTTTAAGATTTAAACAACAAATGTGCTTTTTCAACATGCGGGGATAAGAACCACGGACCAAACTCAACCCAAATTTTCTTAACATTATTCTGAGTCGAAAAGTCTTTTGCTACTTTTCACAAAACTCAAAATGGAAAAAGATATTCAAGTTTTAAATCTGAGAAATCTGATTGGACGAAACTTCTAACTCGAATATGTGACACTGAGCAGGATTATCCAGACATCAGAACTTCAAATTTCATCAGCTTGTGCTCATGTTGCCAAAATTATCGACTTGTTACTCGAAACAAGAAAAAATGAAGCATCTTTTGATGAAATTTTCAGAGAAACTAAGAAAATCGCCAACGAAATTGGATTCGAGTTGAAGCTGCTTCCTCGTTTATATGGTCGGCAAAAGAACCGTACCAATCTACAAACCGAGGGTACAACGCTTCTGGGATATTTTCGGTTAGTTTTCCGAATTGTAAACTTTAATTTATAATAGCAAAGATCATGACTAAAAGACACGCATTCAATGTTTTTCAGGTCCACCATTTACTACCCATTTCTGTATATCATGATTTCTTTTTTGGGATCAAGATTCAAGGGACAGTTTTTGGATATTCTGGCTTTAGAAAGTTTGATTCCAGCTTATCATACAAAACACACGGTCGAAGAAATTGTGAAAGC
>JAPYZL010088068.1:0-11834 GCA_030522825.1 Platygaster orseoliae
GATTTTACTGCGAATTCGCAATACATCGCAAAACCTTTTGGCACGCTTATTAGACACGAGTAGATGAACTCCGCTATGTAGAGTTTTTTCGAAAACATCATGAACTCACAGAAAAATCCTTAAAAGACGTTTCGACGGTGGTGGGGATAGAAATGAAACTTGTGGGAGGACCCCATGCCCTTAAGGCGAGGGGATCGCTGTTGACGCGAGAGAAAGACGCAGAGAATAGAAAGCGCGTCAGAGAAAGAGAGACGTGAAGGTGAAAGTGAACCCCTCGCCTTAAGGCGAGGGGATCGCTGTGACGTGCGAGAAAGACGCAGAGAATGGAGAGCGCGTGAGTGGAAAGGAGACCGGAAGGTGAAAGTGAACCCCTCGCCTTAAGCTAATAATCTAGTTGACGTTTCTGGCTCGTCGCCATTTTCTTAAAGGTTCCTCACAACGTCGTCACTACGCCGATTAGTGGGACGCCGACTACTGACACTCACCCATACCGATTACACACCGATGACACACCGATTACACGCCGATAAATCGGTGTCCGAGGATTGCCAGGGACGTAATACAGTTCTTTGAGAAAAAGGTCTTTGGGAAACACTTCTTGTTGGGAACAGGATTTTTTGGGAAAAGTGTCCTCCTACCTTTGAAATCGTTTCATGTATTTTATATTAAATATTGAAGATATCCAGAAAGGAAAAAATTATTTAATTCGCAAAAATTTTTCAAAATGTTCGGTAATGTTGAAATTTTCACGAAATTCAAGTTTTGGTAAATTAAAAACTTTATGGGTATTTCTGAAGTACAATTCTTTTCAAAATTCTTCAAAATGTAAAAAATTCCAAACGTTTTCGTTTCTTGAATTTAAAATTTCTTGAAGTTTCATTTCCGAAATTATTTATATTTTTTTTTAGCGATGGACGTAATCCGGCTGGATTATGTAATTTCTGAAATTTCCCAAATTTTTATTTTGATATTTTGAACTAAAATTTAAATAAAAAATTTTTTAAATAAAAATCAACAGTTAATTATCAATTGTCAATAAAAAAAATTGAAAATTCATCAAACATTCAAAAATCAAATTCGCTCGAAAGTTTTAAAATCCAAAAATTAAAAAAGCTTTTGTTTTTCAAAAATTCCATCATTTTAAGAATTCTCGAAGTTGTTTTTCTGAATTATAAATTTACATCGCAATTCAAAATTTAAAAAGTTGAAACTGAGAATTAATAAACTATTAAAAATTGAAGAAAATTATAAAAAATGTATCAAAGATTTTAAATTAAGAAAAATATGAATTTGAAAGTTTAAAAAATCCTTAAATTTTTAGATTCTCATAAATTCTATTATTTTAGAAATCTCCAAATTTCAAAATCGTTAAAAATTAATGACTTATTCAATGTACTTCAGATTGAAAGTTCGGAAATGTTAAAAGATACAAAATTTTCCACTTTTTCATAACTCAAGTTTCAATAAATTGAAAACTTGATAAAGATTTTGCATGAATCTCATAATTTCTATTTTCTCAAAATTCTCTAATTAGTCAAAAATTCTTAGCATTTTCGTATATGAAATTTCAACATTTTAGAAATGCAAAATCTGTAAGTTTTCAAATTTCTTCAAAATGTCAAAAATTTCAAACATTTTCGTTTCTGGAATTTAAAATTTTTGGAAACTTTATTTCTAAAATTATTTATATTTTTTTTTTAGCGACGGACGTAATTCGGCTGGATTATGTAGTTTCTGAAATTTCCCAAATTTTTATTTTGATATTTTTAACTAAAATTTGAATAAGAAATTTTCAACATCAAAATTAACAGTTAATTATTAATTGCCAATAAAAAAAAAAAAATTGAAAATTCATCAAAAATTCAAAAATCAAATTCGCTCGGAAGTTTTAAAATCCAAAAATTACAAAAGCTTTTGTTTTTCGAAAATTTGATGATTCTAAGAATTCTCGAAGTTGTTTTTCTGAATTATAAATTTACATCGCAATTCAAAATTTAAAAAGTTAAAACTGAGAATGAATCAATTATTAAAAATTGCAGAAAGTTATAAATGTATCAAAAATTTTAAACTAAGAAAAATATGAATTCGCAAGTTTCATCCCTAACTTTTCAGATTCTCATAAACTCTATTATTTTAGAAATCTCCGAATTTAAAAATTGTTAGAAATTAATAACATATTCAATGTACTTCAGATTAAAAATTCGGAAATGTTAAGAGGAGGGATCCACTTTCACCTTCCGTCTCCCTCGCTCTCGCGCGGTTCCCATTCTATTCATCTCTCTTGCACGCGCTCGAGAGCCGGGAGCGATCCCCTCGCCTTAAAAGATACCCGAATTTTCCACTTTTTCATAACTCAAGTTGCAATAAATTGAAAACTTTCCATTTTTTCAAAATCCTTTAATTTGTCAAAAATTCTCAGCATTTTCGTATATGAAATTTTTATATTTTAGAAATGCACAATCCAAGTTTTCAAATTTCTTTAAATTCCATTATCTCCAACATTTCTAAAAGTTTACAAGTTGTCAAAAATTGTAATATTTCTGATATTTTCGAAATTCAAAAATTTTTTAATCATACAAAATTGTCGAAAATTACCCACATTTTTTACATTTTTGAATTTTGTAAAATCTTAGAAACCAATGAACATTAAAAATGAGATTCATGAGCATAATACAGCTAGAAGTAATTTATAAAATGTATATTTATGAAATTCTTCCATTTTTGTCCCATTTCAAGCGAATTCTCTTCCAGGTTTTTTTTACACAAAACACTCGTAAAAGGTACCATAAGTTACAGGTTCTAAAGAGCGCCAGGGTGTTCAGGAGAAAGGTAAAAATTCCCTCACCACCATTTTCAACTCGGTAAAAAACTTGTATATTTATAAAACAGTATAAAAATCACATGGTCACAATAAATAGCAATCCACTTTTTGGCAGTTGATTTCATTAGAAAACGAGGTAAACAGGAGAAAAACGCAGCTTTATCACAGATTTTATCCTGAAACAACAAGAATCCCGATACGGAAAATGTCCTTTAATTTCCCCCCATTCATAATTTTACCTTTTTTGTACTAATTGAATGGCCATTTCCTGAATAGCTCTTAAGATCTTGGTTGCAGCGAAAGCTTGAAACATCTCGTCAACGTCCTGGCTTCGACTCCCTGCATCAATCCAAACGTTTAAAATTCCCAGCGCCATACAAACAATAGTAGATTTCGTACTCGGGAGCTATCGCCGATTTTGGCGATATCTCACGAATGCGAACTGTATTTTTCATCACAATAGCCTCAAAGTCACGTCCAAATGCCAGTTTTGAGGTTAGAATGATGAAAAATATCTTATCAAACGACTCGACTGTTTCAACATGACTTACCTTTGTGACAAATCATTACCAAATCTTACAACTTGCGTGTGGGAAAATGTCGAGCGACAGGAAACGTAAACAAAGGCATGTGAAAAATGAGAAACGGGATTGGAAAAAAAGAGAAATGCTCAAGGATCACGAATGAAGAGAAAAATAAACGAAAAGATCGTTCGACTACCATTTTATTCCATTGCATTTATTTCGACTGTGTTTTCGGTTACTGAAGTAGACGTTCCCGAAAAGTTTTTCGACAACGCGTTCTCAATCAGACTCATCACGACATGATCTTCGCAAGCATCTTAAACAACTTCACCAATCTTAACCACGTGCTCAAACGCAAGTGTCGTCAGGCACTCGACAGTCGGTCTCAGGCAGTCGTGTTTTAATGGCGATTTGGAAAAAAAATGCAAAACTGGCACATCGCCAGACCTTTGCCGGTATTTTCAGCGAGTAAAAAATTTATAACGATTATCATCATCAAGTTTAACCTGCAAACTTGATTACCTTTGATTGCTTCTTAATTACAAACGTTTGTCCAAATGACCATTTGTGTGTTTGCTTCAATTATTCATCGTTCTTTAAAATTACACTTGCAAACGATTCATCAAGTACTTCTCTCAGCTTACTTCTCACCTCAAACAGTCAGAAAAACTATTGTCCCGTTCGACAACGGTACGGCTTACTTGAAAAGATAATCTTTCGTTTCGCAAATTATGCATTTTTATTTAGAAGAAAAAACTTGGATGACGAACAATAAACCAGCCAAACGCCATACACACATCTCGCAAAGTTGACTCGAGAACATTGGTTTCAGTTAATTACTTAAAAACGAAGCGATTAGAAACAAATGCACCAGGATCGTAACGAACACTCGTTTCATGAAAAAAAAAGATTGAAAAAATTTATCACATTTACAGCCTTATCTCCCCCGGAGAATCCATACACTCTCATTTGTGTCACTTTGAATTCCATTCCATATCATACACACACTGACACGATTTGCTACCTCTTGCAACTTTCATAAACTTTCTCACGATCATTGAATCACGCAGTTTGTTGCAACAGCTCCATTTTTTTCTGGTCCTTTCTTTATCTCTCGCGCTAGACATCACTTTTTCCCCAGTTCTCGGAATCTCACGCACATCCATCAACTCGCATCCTCATCATCCAATCTTGTTGTCTTTGTATCGTGCTCGAAAGCTTTCTAGTCAAATCAAATTGCACGACTGTATAACCGTGGGATGATCTGCAAATAATAAAAGTGCACCTAGTGTCATCATCACGAGAAAAAGATTATCCGATTTCTCAGAAAATCCAACGTCCTACAGTCAATTTTTCCAAAATCTTTAACGTTTCGAGACCTCGATTCTCAAGGTATTATGTGCCGCAGTGAACATAGGCACAAATTTTGCCAAATTCATATCTTACGTTTATTTTTATCCGCAGCGTGCTGTCCTGTTTTACACTAGAGTGAGAGATCATTCTTTCATGGAATACGATCGAGTACAGTGAAAATTCGTGTTTGACACGGCAAATCACTTTTAATTTCATTCTTAAATAAGTCAAATTTTTAGAAAAATCTATCTCAGTACTTTTTGAAGATAACTTGTAATTTTTTTTATTAAATTCTTTCTCAAATTTCCATTTCGGCCATAATACCTTAAGGCATGTTTTTCAACCAAATTTTTCTAAATAACCATAATATTGTGAAGTTTTATTTTCTTTTTCTCATCAATAATAGGGTCCTTGACACATGTTGAAAATAACCTGTATTTTTAGTGAAATATTCAATTTGCAAATTTTTTTTTCGATATTATAGTAAGTACTGTGATCGAATACTCAAGCGCGTAACGTCAGCGATTTTTTAATGATTTAGCCTTTTTTAATTAGTTGAGACAAAAATAAAATGTTAGAACTTTCGCTAAAGCCGCCATTTTCATATTCATGTCGAAAAAAATAATTATACTTGTATTTCTTTGAAACCAATTGGGAAGTTGCGTCAATTTTTGTTATTGCTCATATCGTTAATTGATTATAAAATATCAGACACATGTTTTTTTTTGTCATATGTCAAAAATTGACGGAAACACATCATTTTAAAAAGTATAACTAACTGACGTCATTCTAACCATATGTCATTTACATACTCTCAACCGCTCATTTCCTTTTATATTATAATGGAGATAGATTTCATTTTCCATAAGGATAGCATGGAAAAATGTTTGTTTACGTTATACTCATTTCTAGCTTAAAATCTATTGTACAAAAAATCGTTTGATATATTTTTTGGAGAAAAAGTATACTAGTTCAATGATTATTCAATTTATCACAAAATTAACCATTTTCAATTTATTACGGTGTAATTAATGGTCTTACAAAAAAAGTACCAGAAATATATTATGTCTATTTTGAATTTGGTCTTTTTAAAAACGTTGATCAACGATTTTTCGCATCAATAAAACAAATTTAATTCTTGAAAAAATGTGTTAGTAGAAATCATTTAAACTTTCCTATTTTTGAAAGAAAATTGCGTCAAGCTATTGAAAAAAATTTTTTTACAGTAATTTTACACCTTTTTGTAGAGCGTTCAATTCTCAACAAAAATATGTGAATTTTTTGTATGATAGACTGAGCTAAGAACAAAAATCTAAAAATGCAAAAAAAAATTATTGTTTTGTTTTTCAATTACGCTAGTGAAAATATATTTAAGTTTTAAGATCACTCGAAAATTACAGGTTGGAGTTCCAAAAAAAAATTCTTATTTTTGAATGAAATGTTGTGGAATATAACGATTTCTACATAATGCAGTTTCTATTTTCATCTATTTATGAAAATTAAAAAAAAACTGTATAAACATTTTTAACTCAAAAATTTCTCACCTTTTTCTCATACAGGCTAATAATAATTCATAATTCAGTAATTTTGTTGGATTGTGGACATCGTAAAAAAATATATTGGAAAAATTTTTGTTTACAAAAATAAGGTGGATTTGAATTTGACAGCGAAATCAAAAATCATGAATTCTCAAAAAGAACCGATTTTCAACAAAAAATAAAAAACTTTTTTATGGTCAGTGATGATCTGATCGATTTTAAATAAAATATTTCTATTGTGATGTAGTATTTTCTCTGTAATATATTACAGATATATTTTGATGTATTTAATGTTCTAATGATATTGGTATAAACGCAATTTTCCATTACACGCCAGTGAATCTTTGAAGACATGATTTTCAGCTACTTTACTACTGTTTCAATCAACTCATATGCACTAACCAAATGAACGAAGAAAAAATTAACAAACCGCCGACGTCACACGTGATGCAATGATGGATCTCACATTTGAACACAAACTCAGATGATTCAAAGTTTCAATCATTATCTAGGATGAATAAGCTGCCAAAATCTTTTTCACCTTTTTCAGTCAAGAACCCTATTTAAACTGCGGATTTCATGCAAACTCGTACGCATACCATTCTCTCACTTTCTTTCGAAAGCTTTGCATTGTCTCTGCGCCATTATTTGAATGTGAAAATGTGTAAATGTTATTTCAGAGTACTGTATATATGTACAATATGTGAGTACTGCCATGACCCATGACAGCACCCACAAAAGTTTACGTTTTCTGTGACGCTCGTCAAGTCAACAATTTTCAAGTACATATAAAAATAAACAAATGAAGGGGTGACTGATGGAAAGGGCATAGCAATTGTTTTTTATTAACAATATATTTTTAATCTTTGCAAGTTGGATTCAAAAATTCAGTTATTTTGAGAATCATCTACTTTTACCTGTTTTATTACTTTCAACAAACAATAGGTAAGGATGTAATGAAATGAAATAAAACCATCATAACTGGTACCAGGAAAAATCTGACATCACAATTATTATAAACTCTTTTTCAATCTCCAAAAATCATTCATTCACACAATTCCTTTTCCATGGTTACCCCTTCCAACTGTAACTGCAAAATCTGCTGCCCAACTTACCAACTAGATGTAGAGTTTGAGGTATTTCTGAGCTGGCGAATGGTCTGCATGGTCCAGGACGCCAGTTTCTTGGTGTTGCTGGTCCTGGATTTGCGACCCTTGGACAGGAGTTCGTTCAGCACAGGGTTCTCAATCATGGGGAGAAGCTTGGCTCCGAACACGAGAACAAGATCGCCGAGCAAACCGATGCACAGAGCCATGAGCGTATCGGAAAGCTCCGGATCCTGAGCAACCGTCGTTATGAACATAATCATGAAATGAACGGAAGGCTCGAGGAGTTGAACGTCTGGATGTGGCGGGTCCGACGTGTCAGAGCCTCGAAGTCCTTGCACGATTCCAGTGTACGCTTCCAAAACGCTTTCTCGCAAGTCGTTCAAGTAATCTGCGACAGAACATTTTTTGTGTGAAATGTTGGAAATGATTATATATTTCTGAGAAGTGAATAGTCATTACGATTCAATTTTTAAACAGTGTTAATAGAATTATTTTAGTAATTTCAAAAATAAGTATAGAGTATCCCAAAGTCAATAATTAATATTTTAGAGACTCATAATTTGTTAAATTCTAAGACAATTTTTCCTTTGCCACTTTTCAAAAAACTCAAAATCAAAAAAGATATTCAAAACCAATTGGTTTTTTGGTAAATATTTTCTGTTGCCCTGGTTATCAGCCATACAAAATCTAAAAGGAAATTACTGTTTATACACAAAACAAGGGAAAAAAAAGCAACACATAATTACCTATCAATTCATAATCGTTCCTGTCGACATTGGCTTGCGAAGCTTGAGCCAGAGTCTGCAAAACAACTTCGAGATATTTCTTGAATTCAGGTCCAATGCTCAAAGCGACGTCTCCAAAAGCAGAGAGAACTTGAGGCTTGACGGATCGATGCACGCGGCTGTTTCCAAGATTTTCATACAACAAAGTCATGATTTCATCGCAGTATGGCAAAACTTTGCTTTTCAAAGCCCGGCAAATGTCGCCAACAAGGCCAACAGCTGCACAGCATACCTGAAAAAGTTAAAATCACAACCATTAAACAAGTCGCTCATTTTCTTAGAAAAATCTTGATTATTCAACAATTACGTACTTGATATTCCTCGTGGTTTTTCAGCCCGAGATACAAGAATGGCTTGAACGCTTCCATGTACTTCAAAAAGTCGGCGTTGAGAACATCGACGAGTGTAGAGACGGCCATCAAGGCGTCTTCCTGGACACCACCGGATTTGCAAGAATTCGAGTTGAACATGGTAATAAGAGCACCCATGATTTGATCAGAAATTTTTGGCGCGTCCTCCGGCGTCATCCTGCGCAACACGGACTGCAGCGTCGCGCACAACAACGACTGAAGATCGTTATATTGAGCGCGGTCCGAATTGTTCTGTATATGGCTCTCCATTTGCAAAACTTGTTGCAAGCGTTCCAAAATAATCTTAAACAAAAAAAAATGTCATTAACTACTTGTAGAATAATTCCAATTATCTTTCCATTCTCAAAAATTTGAAAAAACCTACCATCGTCGTGTGCCGAACCTTTTCATAGCAATCCACTGGCGAATTTTTAACCATTTCCATGAGGGCTTCGTAAGCTGCCGATCTCAAATTTGCCTGAGCTCCGTCGGGCCTGTCGGTTGTCTCCAGCAACATGTCTACGATGAAAGTGAAGTAACTTGACATACAGTACGTTTCAGGTTGGCTGCCATTATTCGCGGTTTCGGCAACTTCGTAGCTTGCCTCAGCGAGACCGGTGAATGCCCAGCAAACGTTGGCAGCGACGCGTGGCTCGGCTTTGAGACCATTGACCAGCGATTCGAGCAAAGGTTTCAAATAGGTTTCGTTGATGGCCGCCGAGGGGATGATTTCGCAAATACGGCCAAAAGTCCAAGCAGCGGTGTCTCGCACGACAACGCTCGAGTCATACATCAACTCAATCAGAGTGCCCATCGCGTTCTCCACAAGAGGTTTCAAAGTTGCTGGGTCCAATCCACCCAAAATCGACCCAAAAGCCATCAAAGCAGCGTCTCTGTAGCGCCAGTTAGAATTTTTGATGTTTTCCGTAACAAAAGGCAACACATATGGCACTAAAAACAAACAAACCCAAATTCATTTCCATTAACAGTTTTCTGAAATTACATAATAGACATTGGACAATTACCTATATCTTCTTCGCAGCAAGATGCAAGAAGCATGAGGCAAACGCCAGATGATTTGGACGGATTCCAATCATCCTCGTCATCGAATTCTTCCTGTTTCGTTAATTTTCCCATTAGGACTGGTACAAGGTATTGGAGCGCGCCTTTGGCATAATGACAAGAAACTTTCGTTGGTAACCGACCTCCTTCCATAGCTTCTCCCTCTTCCAAGGAAAGGTCCACTTCTTCGTCGGCGACGTTTGACCAAAATTCAATCCCTTGAAGGGAAATTTCGTCAACGTCCGATTTCATCGCTTCCAAAGTGATCTGTGGAACAAAGAATTTTCATGTCAGACTGGCTTATCAAATGATAAACCATTACTAAACCCAAATAGTAAACCCCAAACTTACCGGAAACAGAGCTTGGGCCATGTACGGTTCCATGTACTGGTAGTAAAGCGACATGATTTTAACGAGACACTGCAAAGCAGCGACTTTGATTTGGGTGTTGGCCGACAGTGTTGCCTCGCATACCACTTCCATGATGAAGTTCCTTTCCGTCTAAAAAAGAATCATTATATTCAATACAGGCATAATGCTATTATTTTTTATTTCAAAAACTTAAGTTTTTATTTATCAAACCTCAATATCGAAATTTCCTTTCGTGAATTCTAGCGAGTTCAAAAGTGCGCTGGTAGCGGCTAGTTGAACATGAGAACCACTTCGAGCTTTCATTCCGTGAACGATTGCAGTCAGAATGGCGTTGGATTTAGCGATGAGGACATCGCTATCAATTTCTTGGCAAATATATCCAATAGCTTCTAACGTGGCTTCCTGCATCATTTCGGTGCTGTTTGTGTCCCCGACTTTGTTTACCAAAGTGGTTATAAGATCGTCCCATTCGCCAACGGGCAACTCTGCTACGGCGACGTACGCGACGCATTGCGCTGCGGAACTTGGCCTATTGTTCTCTGTACCGAGTGCTCCAAGAATCTGCAAATAGACAAAAAAAAAAGTTTCAAAAACAGTTAAAACCGTCGGTACAAATTTTGCTGTTCATTTTTTAGAATCTGAATTACATTTTTTTTCACAAAATTTCTGGTCTCTGCAGGGAGATTTAACCATCGTTGTTGGTATGAAGTTTTCGTGTTATGGTCCTTGGATGTAAGTTGATTTTTTAGCTGCAAACCTGCGGCCATCCTTGCAACGATGCTGGCACCGGACATGGCAAGAACTCCGCTGAGTTTTTGCATAAACTCTTCCTGCAAATTTACAATCAAAAAGCATTACTTTAAAGGATTACGCCGACGTTTTGGTAGAAAGAATTTTTACAGAATTTATTTATTGTAGATCAACAAATAAAACATAATTGCGAACTCAAAAAAATGGAAAGATTTTTTATGTTTTTGATATATTTTTTGGTATAGGGTCAAAAAAATTTCCATGTTGATATATTAAAGCTTTTAATTATTATTATTAAAAAAGTTTTTTGTTATTTCGTTTTCTACAACTGTTTTTGATTAGATACAAAAAAAAATTCAACAAGACAGTTAAAAAATTCACTAACAAAAGTAAAAAAAATATATATGAAAGTAAATCTATGTAATTGAGATTTAGAATTTTGTTTTGTAAAAATATAGTCATGTTTAATTTCGAAATGGAAAATGTATTAAAATAATACCAGGTTAGTCGCCGCTGCTTGCTCGAGGAAATGTTGTGCCGTTTCCAATTCATTTTTATCTGTGAACAAAATTTAGAATATGGTTATTATGGGTAACTGATTTGTATGGGTAATGATTTGTTTGGTAAATAAGCAAAATGGATGGGCAGTATGGATAAATGATTTGTTTGGTTAATAAAAAAAAAATACCCAGTTGAATACATATACATTCTAAATTCATTATTAATCATTTTTAACAACAGTAATGCTAGGAAACATTAACCGATTTTTTAACAAAATTAGAAAAGTAAAATCCTTGAATAATGCAAACAGAATCATAAGTTCAGTTTTTATTCTCTGTAGATTTACAATATGAAACAAATTTGAAGTGACTGAGCTTTTGAACAAAAATTTTTATTTTTAAACAGACGAGGCAATGAATGTTTTTTTTTTTAATTTTTGTCAGCTTTTACATTTGAACAATTTATTCTTATTTTCTATTTTAGGTCATTTTTAGGTTTGCAACTTTGTTTACTACATGATCTGCTTAATTCAATTGCACTTTTTAAAAAAATGTATATTTTATGTTCGGGAAGCACGTTTTTTGCGTGATTCTTGGAGGGGGCATGTCCACAGTGAAATCACGCAATATTGGTTTTACAGTCCATGGACTATAAAACCCCGTTTCCTGG
>JAPYZL010088076.1:0-10172 GCA_030522825.1 Platygaster orseoliae
AGAATACTTTGAATAAAAAATTTGAAAAACTCGAGATATCTTGTTTATTTTGCGATTAATGGAATCAGTCTCGAAACTTAATGGACGCACTGTGTACTTATGCATAAAAATAAGTATAATTTTAAATTCTAAAGTGATTTAAAAATTTTTTAAATCGAAATATAATTCTCGTTAAAAATTTTAATTTTCACATTCTCAAATTCCAAATTTGATTTTTTTTTCTACTTAATAAATGCATTCTTGGCTTCTCTATGATAAAAAAAAATGCCGAAAGGTTAATTTTTCCCTGTCAACACATTTTTTGAATTCGTCAAATTATATTCTCAAGTGTAAAAATATATAATTCGAAAAAACAATAATTTTACCATGGATGAAATTTAAATATGAATTTCTGGGATTTATTACAAATATTTTTTTGAAATCTTGAAAATTATACATGTTTCAGATTCATGAATTATAAATTCTCAAGTGATTCAAAAAATCATTAAAATTGAAATATAATTTTCATAAAAAAAATGAACCTCCACTCTCTCAAGTTCAGAATTTTTTTTTTTTCTAATCAACAAATTCAGTCTCGACTTCTCCAAGATAAAAAAAAAATTGCTCGAATCCTAATTTTTCCTTCCCCTCAGATAATTTTCTCTTATACTGTGAAGTTCGAACAAATATGTATATTTTTAAAAAACATTCATTCTGCGAAAAATAAAATTGAAGAATAAATTTGTGTTATTGGAATTCAAAAAATGATTCAAATTATAATATAATTCTCATTGAAAATATTAATCTTGACTCTCTTAAATTCCAAATTTTATTTTTTTTTCTAATTAATAAATTAATTCTTGGCTTCTCTATGATAAAAAAAAATGGTGAAAGGTTAATTTTCCCTGTCAACACATCTTTTAAATTCGTCAAACGATATTATCAAGTGCAAATATAAATAATTTGAAAAAACTATAATTTTACCATGCATGGAATAAAAATGAATTTCTTGGATTTATTATAAAATTTGTTTTGAAATCTTAAAAGTTTTACATATTATAGATACATAAATTCTACATTCTAAAGTGATTCGAAAAATCGTAAAAATTGAAATATAATTTTCATTAAAAATTTGAACCTCCACTCTCAAAAACAGAAATTATTTTTTATTTTTCAATTAATAAATTCAGTCTCGACTTTTCCAAAATGAAAAAAAATTGCTCGAATCCTAATTTTTCCTTCCTCTCAGATAATTCCCTCTTATATTGGTAAGTATGAACAAATATATATTTTTTTAAAAAACAGTAATTTTACCGCAGATTAAATTTAAGAGTGAATTTCTTGGATTTCACATCAAAAATTTTTTGAAGTCTTGAAAATTATATATATTGCAGATACAAAAATTATCACTTCTAAAGTGATTTGAAAAATAATTAAAATTGAAATATAATTTTCATTAAAAATTTGAACCTCTCCCTTCTTAAATTCACAATTATTTTTTAATTTTTTTTTTCTAATTAACAAATTTAATCCAGATTTCTCAAAAATTAAAAAAAAACTGCTTGCACATTAATTTTTCATTCCTCTTATATTGTCAATTGCGAACAAATTTTTAAAAAACAGTAATTCTGCCAAAAAAAATTTAAGAATAAATTTTCGTGATTCCACTCCAAAAAATAATTAAAATTGAAATATAATTCACATCAAAAATTTTAATCTTGACACTCTCAAATTCCAAAATAGAATTTTTTTTTTTTTTTTATTAAATTCAGTTTTGAATTCTCTAGAATAAAAAAAATTGCTCAAAACTTAATTTTCTCTGTCGAAACATCTTTTAAATTTGTCAAATTATATTGCCAAGTATAAAAATAGATTATGTAAAAAAAAAACGATTCTACTATGGATAGAATTTAAGGATGAATTTCTCAGATTTAACATACAAAAATTTGTGAAATCTTGAAAGTTATACGTATTATAGATACGTAAATTCTAAATTCGAAAGTGATTCAAAAAATCCTTAAAATTGAAATTTAATTTTCATTATAAATTTGAATCTACCCACCCTGAAATTCGAAATTTTTTTTTATTTTTCAATTAACAAATTCAGTCTCGACTTTTCCGTAATGAAAAAAAAAATAACTTAAACCCTAATTCCCCCCCCCCCCCCAGATAATTCGATCTTATATTGTCAAGTACGAACAAATATATAAATTTTTAAAAAACTGTAACTTTACCAAAAATACAATTTAAAAATAAATTTTTCAGATTCGACTTCAAAAAATAATCCAAATTAAAATAAAGTTCGCATGAAAAATTTTATTCTTGACACTCTTAAATTTCAAATTTAATTTTTTTTTCTAATTAATAAAATCCATCTTGGCTTTTCTAGGATAAAAAAAATTGCTAAAAACTTAATTTTCTCTATAAACACATTTTTTAAATTCGTCAAATTATATTACCAAGTGTAAAAATATACAATGTAAAAAAAATCAATTATGCTATGGATAGAATTTAAAGATGAATTTCTTGGATTAAATAAAAAACAATTTTTTTGAAAGCTTGGAAATCATACATATTAGAGATACATAAATTATAAATTTTCAAGTGATCCAAAAAATCATTAAGAATTTTTTTTTCTTTTTTTTCTAATTAACAAATTTAGTCCAGACTTCTCCAAGATGAAAAAAAAATTGCTCATTCCTCATTTTTCCTTACCCTCAAAAACCCTGTCAAATTTACCTGACAGCCGTTTGACGGCCTTTTATTCTGTCAAGTTTGAACAAATATATAGTTTTAAAAAACACTAATTCTGCCAAAAATAAAATTCAAGAATAAATTTTAGTTACTCGACATCAAAAAATAATTCTCATTGAAAATTTGAACTTACACACTCTCAAATCCAGACTTTTTTTTTTCTTATTGAAAAATTCAGTCCTGACTTCTCCAGAAAAAACAAATTTTTCTCTAAACTTTATGTTTTCCTTCCCCTCAAAAACGTGGTCAACACAGCTGTCAAATTTCCCTGACAGTTCTTGAGAATTGTCAAGTAAAAAAAAATATATTCCCAACATCAGTAAATTTACCAAGGATCGAATTCGTGAATGATGCTCTCATATCGAATAACTGCGAAAAGTCTTGATGCAAAACCAGAAATCCAGGCCAAAAGCAAAACGGTGAATGTGATAAGAGAACTGAGGCCTGCGTTGGAAAAAGTCGAGGACTTGATTTGTTTCGCTGGCGGCTTTTTCTCGTTGTAGGACGATTTTTTCGCGCTCGCCGGCGCGTTTTTATTTCCCAACATTTTTCACCCGACTTTTCACTACTACGAACTATAATTTAACCGATTTGTAAGCGATCACTCCCCATAAATAAACTAATTCTACCGTCGTTTCGCCGACACGACACGACACGTAGCAAAATCAGAATCAGCGGCGCGGTGATATCAAAAGAAACGACACGTACAACGCCGGTTGTGGTCAACGCGGATTGGTCAACACGCAGAAGTTTCGGCCAATCACAGGGCTTGGTTGAAAAGAATGTGACTTTTTTCTCTGGTTAAGTTGTGAATTGTGAATTGTGATCGGTGATGGTGAATTAACAAGTTGCATCAATATTATTTATTGTTAATATCATTAGTTTCAGTAAGTTTATCAAAAAATATCGAACACGTATTTTTTCTTTTTGTCATATCTCTAAAAATGACGGGGGAATTCTGAGAACTGCCAGAATTCCCTATCCCTTATTGTGATTTATTGTGAGTGTTGACCAGTGTTGCCAATTGTTTCCGTGATCAACTGATTCAAATATCTTCGTTCCTTTTCGAGCACTCAATCAAACATGAATCTGTCCTTGTTTAGTAGTACTAAAGTACCTACTACGAGCTAAGAACACTGCACATAGAACGCATAAAACACTGTGTGTAAACATTAACAGTAAACATAACCTCCAAAAAATTTTGCTTAATTTTGCAAGTTGTTGCAAGTGACTATAGGAAATCGTGAAAAAATCGCAAATATTCGCAATGGTAATTTAAACCTTTTCATTTTTTATATAAATAGATGTTCATCAAGTTTAAAACATTCTATAGAAATTTCGTTAAAGAAACTGACGTTTTTATTACCAATACAGGTTATGATTTCAACTTGAATGACAGAGCATAATTTGTTTGCAAATTTACGATTTGTTCCAATAACTGCAACATTTTTCGTATTTAACATTGAAAATCATGCATTTTTTGGGATAATTTTTTTTTATTTTTAATCGTGTATTTACGACGATTGAGAGTTGTTTTGGAAAATTTTTTAATGCATATTATGGATGATTTACTAAGAAAAATTTTCTTTATTTATTAATTATTTTATTATTTAGTAATTTATTTAGCAATTTTATTAGTTACTAGCAATTATATACTTAATATTATTTTTAGTAATTATTTTTACTATTTACTATTAATATAGTAAATTTTACTATTAAAATTTTACTACTAATTTATTAAATTTTAGTAATTTTACTATTACTATTAATTTAGTTATAAAAATCATGAATATTTACTATTAATTTTAGTCAGTTTTTTAAGTAATTATTCATTATTTATTTAACATTCTATTATTTATCATTTATTATTTAGATTTACTAAAAGAAAATGGTAGAAACAAAATTTTTTCAACTGAGGCGAGTTTGAATTATTAATATATAAAATTTTTTAATAGAATAAGTAATTTATAAGTTTTCGAAAAAATTAAATTCCTAATTTTTTTGTGATATAAGTAAGTATTGTCAACTTTATTGAAAGATTTATTAGGATTTTTTTAAATTTTCAATGAACTAAAAAAGAAATTAATGCAATTTTCGGAGAATAAAACAGTTTATTATTATTATTACAATACATTTAAAATGTTTGATTGTAAAAATTATGAAAAAACATGCTAAAATCATCAAGATTTTTGTATATGTTATAAATATTGAAATTTTTGAATGCGAAGATCTCAGATTTATTTATTAACTCATTTTTTACTTTTTGCATAATTTATTACTTTTTTTATTTTTCTTTAAAATAATCATTTTCACATATTTCATATTAAGGGTGCATTCTATTTAATTTATTTTCTTTGTTATGTAACAAATTTATTATTATAAATAGTGAATAGCAATCTAATTGTTATTTACAATTATTCCCTAATATTAGTTTTATATTATAAAAATACAAAACTAGTTAGAAAAAAGATTCAAATAAAATGAGTGATCAACAAGTTTTTAAAAAATTGTATTTGTAACTATTTAAAATATAAGTTAATATTGTCAAAATTAGTTTGGAAATTTATTTAGATTTTTTCTAAATTTCATATATTGTTAAAATCGTAAAATATCAGCAAATTATTCAGTAATATAAAAAAAAATTTTCCTCAGATAAAAACAGTTTATTCAAAGCCGTGAAGTAATGGCTCGTTTCTCCCACACTTGTATCTTATAAATCTCGCATTTCTTCACGATGTTGAATAAAATATGGTCCTTGACTAGTGTAGAAAAGTTTTTTTAACGAATCTGAAGGTTGCAACGCAAGCCGAAGGCGAGCGTTGTAATCAGATTCGTTAAAAAAACTTTTCTACACTAGTCAAGGACCATATTTTATTCAACATCGTGAAAAAATGCGAGTTTTATAAGATACAAGCAAGGGAAAAATGAGCCATTACTTCATGGCGTTGAATAATATACTATTACTAAAGTTTATTAACATTTTGATACCTCCAAAATCTCTTATTATAAAAATCATAATGAAACTTGCAAGAATTATTATGATTATTTTGAATGCTATAAATAATAAAAATGTTGTGCATAGAGTTTTTTTGATAATATATTACAATTTTTTATTTGAATTACAACCATGCAAGGATCTTAGATTGAATTGGGAAGTTGCATATAAAAAAAATAAAAATTGATGACTTTTGTATCAATTATTTTCGGAAAACATCAATACATATTTTTCCATTTCTTTGAAAAATAATTATTTTAGTATAATTACTTATTCCAAGTTTTATCGAACAACTGATGTTTGTCAGGAATGAAATTTTCTGAATTGAATGATAAAAAATCACTTACTACATATTTTGTTGGAAATGCCAGTGAAAGAGTCAAAGTCATACAATTTGATTTCTTTTTTTCCTAGCTACTCATTTCACTATTTCAGCTATATTTCAGAAATCTGAATTCAAATTTCTTATATTACAATAATTTGATAATTTCAAAACCAGATTTTCAAATTCTTGATCACTTACATTTTGAAATAATATTACTAATTGGAAAATCAATTGTTAAATCAATTCGGAAGTTGCATGAGAAAAAAAAAACAAATTTTGCAACAAATGTATCTATTGTTTTTGAAAAAAATCGATACGTATTTTTTTGTTTCTTTGAAAAATGATTATTTTAGAAGATTTGTCAATTTTTAATTTATGTATACATAGATATACTGAACATGACAATTAGGTCATATTGTTATACTTTTTAAAACGATGTGTTTCTGTCAATTTTTGAGATATAACAAGAAGAAAAAATACGTATCTGGTATTTTTTGATAAACTAACGATATCAGCAATAAAAAAATTGATGTTACTTCCCAATTTCCAATCAAATGAGCAGCTATCACTAAAAGTCTGTCATATTTGACTGATTTAGATTTACAGATTAGATTTGCTGATTAAAATTTAGAGTGTGGCTGATTTTGATTTATATATATAATCGGGAAGTTACATGGAAAAAAAATTTAATTTAGCAACACTTGTATCTATTTTTTTTGTTTTTTTAATTTATACATTTTTTTTTTGTTTTTTTCCTTGAAAAATGATTATTTTAATGGATATGTGAATATTTCAGTTTGTATACATAGATATACTGAGCATGAAAATTATGTAATTTTGTTAGAATGAAGTCACTTGGTTTCACTTTTTAAAACGATGTGTTTCCGTCAATTTTTGAGATATGACAAAAAGAAAAAACACGTATCTAATATTTTTTGGCAAAGTAACAATATCACCAATAAAAAAAATTGATGCAACTTCCCAATTAAACCTTGAACCCCTATATTCCAAACTTCAACTAACCAAGTTCATGAACAATCCAAATTTGGAAAACTAAAAATTCAACATCCCAAATTTTGCAGAGTATTATGGGCTATAATGGCGGGGCAGTGGTTGCCATGAAAGGCAAAGACTGCGTGGCGATCGCCGCGGATCGTAGATTCGGGATACAACTTCAGACCATCGACACAGATTTCCAGAAGATATTCGAAATGGGCCCACATTTGTACGTGGGCCTCACGGGACTCGCCACCGACTCTCTAACAGTATACGAGAGGCTTAGATTCAGATTAAACATGTATGAGCTTCGAGAAAACAGGAGAATGAAGCCAGCTGTGCTCACAGCCATGACCTCGAATCTGTTGTACGAAAAGCGATTCGGGCCATACTTTGTGGAGCCGGTCATAGCTGGATTAGACCCCGTCACTTTCGAACCCTACATTTCCAAAATGGACCTCATTGGATGTATCGAAAGCCCGAGCGATTTCGTGGTCGGTGGCACGTGCGAGGAGCAGTTATATGGAATGTGTGAAGCGCTGTATAAACCCGATTTGGAACCTGATGACTTGTTCGAGACCATCAGCCAAGCTTTGGTCAATGCTTTCGATCGAGACGCCGGATCTGGTTGGGGCGCCGTAGTTCACATAATGTAAGAATCGTGATACAAAATTTATCTATCAGTGATGATATGTAGAAATTTTTTTTTTCAATGCCGTGCAGAAAAGGCCACTTTTCCACACATTGTTGAATAAAATATAGTCCTTGACTAGTGTGGAACAATTTTTTTAACAAATCTGATGACAAAGCTCATCTTTGACTCATGTCGCAACTCTCAGATTCGTTAAAAAAAAGTTTTCTACGCTAGTGAAGAAATATTCTATTTTTCATAGGAATTTTCGCGTGCATTCTGGTAACATTGCAATGGAAAATTTTTTTGTTACAGTGAAAAAGATAAGGTGACAACGAGGACTGTCAAAACTAGGATGGATTAAGTAAGATTTTTTATATCGTTTATTTACATGTTTTCGCTCAATAAAAAGGCTTATAAAAAGGAACTTTGTTCTTTATTTTTGTATATAGTTAAGACGACTTGAAGAAGGTATTCTCTTCTTGTCCTTCTTCCTCTCATATACTTTCCATTTGATGCATCTCTCTCTCATTGCAGTTAGCTTTTGAGTCGTCTTAAGGAGGTAGTTTTTTATTTAAATTTCACTGACGAAGATGAACCGAGTTCGGTTTCATTTTGATGTTTATATCTTTTTTTTTATGGTACAAAAATGAAAAACACTGGTTTTTTGCTAGTATTCTTTTTTTATTTTAATAGAAAAACACAGTTATTTTTTATAATTAAATGGTAACGTAAGATGTTAAACTTTTTTAAGTAACTTGCCATTTCTTGTATAAATGTTCGAATCGTAATATTAATGTATGATTTCGAGAATAATTCGTTTCAAATATCAAAATGTAAAATTTGCATAATGCAGCAAAATAAAATCAACTCAGAATTTTAAAATATTTATTCACAACATACAGGTTGAATACTTACATATTTTACAATTTTTAAAATATGAGCTCTGAGAGAAAGTCACGCATTTATAACAGAAAGTATGACATATTGAAGAAACTAGAATGAAATATGCAGCTGAATCTTGCATTCAAATATTGATAACACTCGCGGGCAGAGGAGTGCATATGATTGGCTGTAGCCGACCAATCACAGTATTCCAACATCGAAGTTAACTGATGTTGACCGATTTAGTGTCAGATGGTGACAGAAAAAATAGCAACTTGCAGTTTAAGCTGAATAAACTTAATTTACGTTCGATTATTTTTATTTTTGAAGGCTTGTTTCACGAAACTTTTCACTCCAACTTTTGATCGTCAATATAAGTATATATTTTTCCAAGTTTTTCTAAAAATAATTTTAATTATAATTTTGAAAAAAAGTGTTGTAAACATAGGTAAGAAATTGTGAATTTTGAGTTTATTATATATTTTAATTTGAAAGGTAAAATTCATTTTTTTGTTTGTTTGAAAAAAGCAAGTAAATACTTTTTTAAATTTTATTTTATATGTTCTGAAATTTTAATTAAAAAATTGGATTCGTTCTCAAAAATAATTATTTCAATTTCTAAAAAATCATATGGACGAGCTATTATTAATAATTAAAAATAGTACTGTTGAGACTTGATTAGCACTTTTCGATAAAAATACTTTGAATTCTGGTAAACACAATGAAACACGTCTGGTCCAGTCAATGACTAGTTTATTATCATACCAATATCGTAGGATATACTATGATATAATACTTGACATCACTACGAGTCAGACATAAGGTCACAACAAGTACTAAAGTATATTTGAATAATAACAGGTTTTTTATTTGAAACTTTAAAAAATTGCAAAGTCAAAAATTTAACCCGAAGAAAAAATAAATATTACAAATTAAATGTATTCCACATATTTATGGAAATTTAAAAAAATCGTACCATATTTAAATGAAAAATCATTATGTACATATTTAAATTACTGGTATTATCTAATATTGACCAGATTGTTTCATAAACATTTATATAAATAACTAAATTTAGAAAATAAAATGTTTGGAGAACTATAATTTTATAAAATTATTTCGTCGAATTTTGAATTAAAAAAAAAAAAGAATGGCCTATTGTTTATAATATTCAATTATATCAGTATGAAAATACTGCAAAAGTATACGCAAAAAATAACAGAGGTTTATTTATTTATTTTTTTCATTTCGAAAATCGTCAAGTCAGAAATTCAACCTGAATAAAAATATTAAAAATTGAATTATTCCACATATTTATATCTTGATCAAATTTTTTCAGATTATGAAGGATCACAAATAATGATAAATAATTTAATATGAGAAATTTGTTACTTAACTTCTCCCTTATACTTGAGAATTTAAGACCTGATAACTCATAAGAATTTTGATATTTCATCAAACAGAAAGTAACGTTTTCACTATATGTTGATTTCATAAGTGAAATCAAATATGAAATAGATATTTATGCTACAAGGGAGGAATGGAATGATTCTACGAGCGAGCATTTGGGCACGAGCGGCAGCGAGTGCCCAAGCGCGCGAGTTGAA
>JAPYZL010088084.1:0-11462 GCA_030522825.1 Platygaster orseoliae
ATTTTAACGACCACCCTAATATATATACCGGGTGTGTCACAGTGTGCGGAAATCCTTTGAACCATAAACTCCTCATAAAATTGTAAGACTATTTTTCCTTTGCCATTTTTTACAAAACTAAAAATTAAAGAAGTTATTCAAGTTTGAAATTTAAACAAGAAATGCGCTTTTTCGACAAGTGGGGATAAAAACCACGAACCAAACTTTACCTAAATTTTCTTCATATTTTTATGAGTCAAAAAGTCCTTTGCTACTTTTCAAAAAAACCGAAACAAAAAAAGATATTCGAGTTTGAAATCTAAGAAACCTGATTGGTTGAAATTTCTAACTCGAATATCTTTTTTTGTTTTGGTTTTTTTGAAAAGTAGCAAAGGATTTTTTGACTCAGAAAAATATTAAGAAAATTTGGATAAAGTTTGGTCCGTGGTTTTTATCCCCACTCCTCGTAAGAGCGCATTTATTGGTCAAATTTCAAAGTCAAATAACTTTTTTGATTTTGAATCATGTGAAAAATCGCAAAGGAAAAATTGTCTTAGAATTTCATGAGGAATCCATGATTTCAAGGATTTCCGCACACTGTGACACACCCTGTATATATATATATATATATAGAATTCGATGCTCTAGGATCCAAAATTTATCAATTTATCAATTTTCAGTACTTTCATGGACTGTTAGTCCTTTTAGCATTTTTCTAATTTTGACCGTTTCTGAAATTTTTTGGATTTTCCAGGGTTTTCATAGATTTTCAGTATTTCACTCTGTGTGGATTCTGAGTATTCTATAGATTTTCCTAATTGTTATTGTTTTTCGTAATTTTAAGAATTTCTAAAATTGCCAAAGTAAAAGTTTGAAAATTTTAGAAAATTGGCTCTTTAATTGGTTTGTACAACTAGACCTGATTCAGTTAATTATGAGAATAATAAAAATCATCAAAAAAATTATGCTAATGTAAACTTATAAAAAAAAAAAGAAAAGAGTAAAAGGCCCAAAATATTCATAAATACAGCAAGAGACAAAAATTAAATCAAGTGTGGAATACAATAACATATAAGGAGTCAAGAAATACTTGCACAAAATTACATCATTCATTTAATCTCACTTGGAGATTAAAGATTCCAAAAAATTGCTTGTGTTCCATTTTCCATTCGAATATCTACATTAACTGAAATGATTGCATAAAAAAAAAAAGCTTTAAACGAACTCATGTTTACGAGCAAAAAACTGAAAAAAATGCAAATACAGAAATGAAAAAGAGCAGATTTAAAAATTTTTCATAAATCTTTTTCACTGAATGAAAAATATTTGCGATTAGACACTCAGTTTTCGTTTAGAAAAATTGATTTAATGCTTAAAAAATTCCACAAACAGTCAATTTCAAGCAGAAAATGAAATTCAAAGAAAAAAAAAATGTTTTCTAAATTTGATTGCATGCCTGCAATCAATTAAAAAATTTAGTTACAAATAAAAGCATAATTTTTCAGAATTTTTAAATATTTCATAAAAAAAAAGTTTGAAAAGTGAAGTATACAAGTGAAAAAGATAACTGACCATATTATTTTATACAAACGAAATCAAACCAAAAAGATACAAACGAACAATGAACGAAGAAATTGTTGCATAAAGTTTCATCATGATTCGTCTAATCTTTACTTCAACAAAGATGATTCTAGAAAATGACATGAATACTAGTAGTCTTACTTGACCAAAATTTATGATCCTGATTTTATATACCAACGTTAGAAAATTTTTTGAGTTCAAATTCAGATATTTTTTACTATCTTACTAAAATTTTTGAACCTTTTCAATTAGCTGATTAAATGTCAAATTAAATTGACCTTTTTTCAACCTAAACATATAATTTTGAATGTTGACAAAGTTTACAACATTGAAAAATCACACAAGAATTTTTTTTTTTTAGTTTCCCACAATGATTTAAAACCCCAAAATAGTGAATTCAGCGAAGCTCTTAAAAGTTGTTGACAAAAAAAAATCAATAAAATCATCGACGATGAAATTCGTCGTTTTAATAAAAGGTCAAACTTTTATGATTTTTGTAATAAAAACTTTTCTCATACATTTTTTTTTTTTTAGAAATGTTTACAAGAATTTTTTTTCATCAAAATTTCAGTTCATAAGAAATGTACGAGGCGTAAATATTTTCTAACAAAAAATTTGAAATTTCTCATTAAAATAGAAAATTATTTTAATCATCATTATTATTTTATTAAATTTTTATATTTATTATTATATTATTAAATTATTTAACTATTATAAATAGAAAATTCAAAATTTTTAATTTCGAATTTGATTTGATTAATTGAAATGTTAGTTTTTAAATTCAATTTTACTAGAATAAAAAATGTTCTTAAATAAAATTTAAAATAAATCATGAAATAATCAATACAATAAATAAATAATGATAAATGAATTTTCTGTAAATTATAAATAAAAATGAACTTTTTCATGACATTTATTTTTATTTATTTATTATCATATTTTTTTATTATTATATTATTTACTGTAATAAAAAAACAATCAAATAAAAACATTCTTTTTGAAAATTACATCATTTTTCTAATCTTGGCTCCACAACCAACATTATGAAAAAATAGCTCATGTTCTTTTATTTTTCAATTTTTAAATAATTAAATTTGAAAATTGAAACTATTAAAATAATTAAATAATTAAATTCAAAAATTGTATACTTGAACAATTTTAATTTGGTATATTGAAACAATTTAATAGAAGAATTTTTACACAAAACGACAGAATTCTACTAATCTCATAAATAGCTTATGTTTTATTAACTTTTTAATATTCAGAGATTTAAAAATTCTTGAAAAAAAAGTTTTTGAAGTTTGATTCATAATAAATTTTTATATTTTAGTATAAATGTCAAATTTCTCAACCAAAAAAATTAAAGACGAATGAAGTGTAAACTATTTCCAGCAAAATTTGGTATTTTTATTATAATTTCCTTAAAGGATACTATGAAATAATACATTAAATAAAACTACAATAAAAAAAAAATTTAATAAAAAAATTCTAACACAAAATGACATCATTCTTATAATCTCGGCTCCACAACCAACATCATGAAAAAGTAGCTCATGTTTTATCATTTTTCAATATTTAAATGATTATATTTTAGAATTAAAATTATGAAACAAGTAAATCGTTAAATAAGAAAATTAAATATTTAAACGATTCAAATTTGGAATATCTGAACAATTAAATAGAAGAACTCAAACACAAAATGACAGAATTCTAATAATCTCATAAATAGCTCACGTTTGATCAATTTTGAAATATTCAGGGATTTTTTAATTCTTAAAAAAAAGTTTTGAAAGATCAATTCATAATCAACTTGTAAATTTTAGTGTAAATGCCAAATTTCTCAACCAACAAAATTAAAGACGAAAAAAGGGTAAAATTTTTCCAGCAAAATTTGGCATTTTAATATTAATTTCATGAAAGAATACTGTAAAACTATATATTAAATAAAACTACAATAAAAAAACAATTAAATAAAAAAATTCATATGCAAAATGACGTCATTCTTCTAATCTTGGCTCCAAAACCAACATTATGAAAAAATAGCTTATGTTTTATCATTTTTCAATATTTAAATGATTAAATTTGAAAACTAAAACTATCAAGACAATTCAACAGTTAAATAACAAAAATAATAATTTAAAATAAAGTAATAAAAATAATAATAAAAAATATTAATGACAAAGTAGTAGAAGTAATAATAAAAAATAAAACAATTTAAATTTGAGATATTTCAACAATTAAATAGAAGAATTCTAACACAAAATGACAGAATTCTACTAATCTCATAAACAGCTCATGTTTTATCAATTTTGAAAAATTCAGAGATTTTATAATTTGTAAAAAAAAAGTTTTGAAATATTAATTCATAATAAACTTATAAATTTTAGTATAAATGTCAAATTTCTCAACAAAAAAATTAAAGACGAAAAAAGTGTAAAATATTTCCAACAAAATTTGGCACTCCAATTATAATTTTCTTAAAGAATACTATACAAAAATAAATTAAATGAAACTACAATAAAAAAATTCTAACAAAAAATGACATCGTTTTTCTAATCTGGGCTCCGCAACCAACATTATGAAAAAATGATTCACTTTTTATCATTTTTCAATATTTAAATGATTTTAATTTTAAAATTGAAACTATCAAAACAATTCAACAGTTGAATAATAAAAATAATAATCAAAAATAAAGTAATAAAAATAGTAAGTACTAAATATTGAAAGTATTAATAATAATAATAATGACAAATAACAATGACAAATAATAATGACAAAGTAGTAAAAATAATAAATAAAAATAAAGTTATATAATAAAAAAATGAAACAATTTATAATTAATATATTTAAACAATTGAATAGAAGAATTCTTACAAATAATGACAGAATTCAACTAATCTCTAAATATCTCACATTTTATGATTTTGAAATATTCAGAGATTTTCAAATTAAAAAAAAAAGTTTGGAAATATTAATTCGTAATAAAATTGTAAATTTCAGAATAAATGTCAAATTTCTGAACCAAAAAAGTTAAAGAAGAATAAAGCGTAAAATATTTCGAGCAAAATTTGGCATTTTAATTTAATTTCCCTAAAGAATATAAAATAATACAATCAATAAAACTACAATAAAAACAAATTATATTAAAAAATTCTCACACAAAATGACATCATTCTTATAATCTCAGCTCCACAACCAACGTTATGAAAAAATAGCTCATATTTTATCATTTTTCAATATTTGAATAATTAAATTTAAAGACTGAAACTATTCAAACATGTGAACAGTTAATTTAGAAATTTATATTTTTATTCAATATAAATTTGATATATTTCAACCATTAAATAGACGAATTCTAACAAAAAATGACAGAATTCTACTAATCTCATAAATATCTCACATTTTATCAATTTTGAAATATTCAGAGATTTTCAAATTCTTAAAAAAAGGTTTTGAAAGATCAATTCATAATAAACTTGTAAATTTTAGTGTAAATATCAAATTTCTTAACCAAAAAAATTAAAGACGAAAAAAGGGTAAAATATTTCTAGCAAAATTTGGAATTTTTACTTTAATTTCCTTAAAGAATACTGTAAAATAATAATTAAAGAAAACCACAAAAAAAAACAATTAAATAAAAAAATTCATAAGCAAAATGGCATTCTTCTAATCTCGGCTCCACAACCAACATTATGAAAAAATGACTCACGTTTTATAACCTAGCTACTTAACATGTTTGCATAAACCAAAAAAATCCTCCAAAACTCGAACAAAAAACTTGACAACTGAACAATAACTCTCGAGAACAGTTACTAACATTTATCGTTACATAAACAAAAAGTCCTTGATTTCATATACCTTCATTGAATTCGAACTCGTCCAGGACTTTGTCTAAATCGACCGCGAACTTTTCCATTGTTTTCCAATCCTGATGCGCTTGTCATTTACGTATTTCCTCGTTCACTGTATTTCCCGAACGGAACTGACAACGCTACTCAAAATGCTTCGCTAATTTTTAACCAAAACCAGGACCTCCATAATGCGGAAAAACGTTGCTCCATTTTCGCGAAATACACAATTTACTTGTTTTGACAGCCAAAATCCGAAATTCGAATTCGATCTAAATCGCTTTTCCTGAATAGCGCAATTCTAGTTACTAACGATTATTGAATTCGCGATCACTGCAATTTGGCAATCACCGAGAAATTTCGCTTGAGATTTGACACTTTTTTACATTCGTTTCGCGGTAACTGAACAATCAAAGGAATTAAATTGCGGGACTTGTTAGTTATAGCATGCGAAAGTTTTCGATAATTTTGTAATTTGCAATAACTTCAGCTCGTCATATTTCCGCGAAACGTCATCGCCATGTTTTGGGTCATTTTGGGTTTTGCTCTATTTGTAAATATACACCTATAGTTTGTTGCAGGGGTACCACTACCACGGAAACACTGCTAGTTATTTTGTGCTTCACAAAATCACAAGCTCAAATCACAATTGAAAAATTGCATGGAAAAAAAATTCAAATTTAGCGACGCATATGTAATAAAACCCTCCTTTTATTTTTGTTCAGACTCATAATTTGCTTGTATTGAAGATTTTTTATTTATTTTTTTTCTTGATGTGCAAATCTTGGAGTTGAGAAAAAGTGCAGATTAAAATTCAAGAAATGGTGAACGTATATGTTCAATTGGTTTTTTTTTTTTTTTTTTTTTTTTTTTTTTTTTTTTTTTTTTTTTTTTTTTTTTTTTTTTTTTTTTTTTTTTTTTTTTTTATTTTTTTTTTTTTTTTTTATTGATTGGATTTCAAGATTTTTGAACATGTTTTGAAATTTACTATGTGATATCAAAGGGATCAAAGGTTTCTTCGTTTTTTGATTCAATATTTTATGTCATTCAGAAATTTTCGAACGAAATTCCAAGACATATTGAAAACTGGAAGATTTTACGATCTAAACCTTTCAAAGTTTTATTAGGATTTTAACAATCAACTTTTCATCACTTGGTTTATTGTGAGATTTTTTTTTATTCTGCCGGTTGAAAGTTTCAATATAAAGTTTATATCTCTGAAAAGTTAGTTCTACATTCGTAATATGTTTATCTCTACATTTTTATTACAGAATCCATGGGAAAAACGTCAGTGTTTTTCGAAATCACATCAAAACATATCGAAAATAAACAGGAATTATGATGAAGAAAACCATTTATTAAATCGCGTTATTCGCAACAATGTCGAGTAGTGTCTTTTCTTATAATTTTTTACAATCTAAGAAAAAAAATGTGTCACTCGATCCAGCCATTCACTAATTTTCTTAATTAGGCGGCATATCTTGATCAAGAGTATCATTCAAAAAATTTTCAAAAGATTCCGCAGACTCTGTTTTGAAAGCACAATCGCAGATATTACTAAATGCAATTTTTTCAGACGTTGCGGAAGTAGTTTCAACCAATAAGGAAGTATCTTTTTTTGCAAATTTAGAGCAGCATTCCATATCGCTCAATCCAAAGCAATCATCTTCATGTACCACTATTTTTTCTACATCCAATGGTGTTGCGATTACAGCTGCAGAAAAAAATTGCAGAGTTCAATTATTTACTGATTTTTTCAAACTTAGCAAAAGGAAACAAAGAAATACTTTCTTAGGAAATTCGAAACAATACGAGAGTTTCATATATATAACTTACAACTGAAGAACATAATAACAAATTATTGACAAGGGTTTTATTTTATCTTTGTTCTTTTTTTTGAAATATTGATCTGTTATTATTGATTCAAAATTAATACGTACCACCATTAGGCACGTCAATTGGCATTTCATCCGAAGGATCCGAAGCACTGATGAAAAATTCCATTGTACACATGGAAAACAAAATTGGAAACAAATACTGTCTCATCAAAAACATTTTTGCAACTAAAATGTGTTTCTCCGTGTTCAGTTCGAATCTAAGAACTCTAAAAAATTTCTTATCACATTACAAAGTATTCAAAAATAACACATGTCGAATTTTGATGACGTTGGTCGTTCGTGCACCGAACGAAAGAGACTTAAAAAAGTGTGGAAAAAGGAAAATAAAAAATAGATAATGAAATATAGTTTTGAATCAAATCCAGAATAACACGAAATTTCACACGAATTAAAATCATGGAATAAAGAGTGAAAAACAAATATAAATAAATGTATAATAAAAACAACGTGCATTAAAATATTCTGTATTTTTTAAACTTACCTTAATTGCTCATGCATATAACTGAGAAACGATTTCTTTTACTTGAAAAACGATATAGAGACGTTGGAATCAGTGGGTGAATCATTCTATCATAATTATTGAATTCCCAATAAACCAACTTCAGTCAAGATATGAGCTTAATACTTCCGCTATCGATAGAAGTATTAATAATATAAATTTGCCGGCAATGATTACCGGCGGTAATCATTGCCGGCAAATGTTACCACTATTTGAACGCAAATCGCTGTTTTTAAAAGTTTTAACAGTTATTTTTTAATATAACCGGTAATATTACGGCCCTACATCTCTACATATGTATCAATTATCTTCGAAAAAAAATCAATATGTATTTTTTCGTTTTTTTAAAAAATGATCATTTTTAGTAAATATTTAAATTTCTGATTTTCTATACATAGATATACTGAGCATGCAAATGACGTCACTTGGTTTGACTTTTCAAAACTATGTATTTCCGTTAATTTTTGAGAATAGGTATTTGAGCCGAAAAAATTCTTGCCGAAAAAAAAATTATCGCACGCGAAATTCAAATTTTGTTTTCGGTGAATTGATCATATCTATATATAACATAATTTGAATTTCGCGCGCGTGCTGCCAACTGCTGCCAACCTAATTTTTTTTCGGCAAGAAAATTTTTTCAACTATAATTATCCCCTAATTTTTGAGATATGACAAAAATAAAAAATACGTATTTGATATTTGTTGATAAACTAAAGATATCAGCAATAAAAAAAAATAATGCAATGATTCTGTATTGCGATGATTGTGACAAAAAAAATGTCAATTAATGTATCATTTGGTATCATTTCATGTCATTTTAGTCAAAAATGTATTCGGTTAAACCGTCAGTGCTCGTTTTTTCGAACTTAGTGAATAATTCCGAGTACCCGTTATTGTTTAAAAATTCGTTGCGAAATGAAAAAGGTGAGGATTTGTGGAAATTACTTAGCTGGAGTTTCGAGGAACTTGCTGAAAAATTTGGAGACTTGAAGCTTCCTTTTCGGACTGGTTCCAATGCCAAAACGCCGGTAAGTGATTTTTTAATAATGCAAATTTCGGAATTTATCATGTCGATTTGCCGACTTTTGAGATATTTTATGATTTTCGGATCGTATTGATTGAAATTCGTGCAGTGAATTGAATATTTTTTACACTGAAATGATTTTAGTTCTAAATAAAAACTCGAGTTTTTTTATAAGATACACTTTGTTTCTTTATTTTTAACGAATTTTTCATTATATTATTATTGTAATTATAATTATTACATTCATACTTAACTTGAATTTTGAAATGCACAAAATGCACAAAATGCACCAAATATTTGCATTTTGAAAAATTTGACAAAAATTTAAACATGAATTGAATATCCAGTGTCAAAAAAATATGTATTGTACATAATTTTCATAATTTTTCGATCTTTTAGAATAAAAAATATTGAAAACTCATTTTTTGTTTCTTGTTTTCAAGCTTTTGGCCTTGTCAGGAAACTACATTTGCAAAAAAAAAAAATTTCATTAATATTCGAATCCATTAATATTATTAATCTTAATTAGAAAATGTTGTTTTCTGATGAAGGCCCAATAGTAGCCTGCAAGCTTGAAAACAAGAAACAAAAAATGAGTTTTTAATTTTTTTGGCTCTAAAGGATCGAAAAATCCTGAAAACTATGAAGAATAAAAATCAAAAAATATATGCAGTGTATTTCTTTTTAAATTCCGAGTTGAAAAATGCTCAGTAACTTTTTAAAATTCTCAAAATTTTATCAAATTATTTAACTTTCTAATCTGCCAATCACAATGTTTGGTGCCAAAAAATTCAAGGCTGGCAACGCTCGTCAATACTTACAATTCGAAAGATTTCATTTTTAAATCCTTAACAATACTAGAATAAAAAACATTGAAAAAATACTTAAAATAACAAAAATCTATGGAAGAACTGTTTTCCAAAGAATCCAAATGAAAATTTAAGATCCAGGAAACTTGGAATTCCAAAGCTTCAAATTCTGGAAAAAGTATATGAAAATCTGTATAAATATTATAAATCTTATCTATAAAAAATACAAAAATATAAGAAATCTATAAATACAATCTATAATACTACATATGTGTGTGTGTGTGTGTATATATATATATATATATATATATATAGAAATTTGAATTTTATAACATAAAATCATAGAAATGTTATAGCAATCTACAAAAATGCTAGAAATGTATAAAAATACTTTAAAATACTTTAAAAATTTCATAAGTACTAAAGGAATATTAGAAATAAAAGAAATAAATTATTACTCAAACACTGAACATATCTATAATGTTCTTGAAAATGTGTATAAAAATCTGTAAAATTGCCATACAATTTTTCAAAATGTATAAAAACTAAAAAAGTATGAAAATAGTATTACTGGAGTTGGTATAAAAAATACTGCTTACTCAAAATTCTATTTAAATACTAAAAATTATTGAAATTTTCAATACTACAGCATGGAGTTCTAGAAATCTATAGAGCGAAACATAAATACTATAAATGCATAAACATACCAGAATATATTATTTAAAATTCATAAATAACAAAATACAAAAATTCTAGATATCCATAAAAGACTTAAAATCAGTATTGATATTCGAATTAATGTTCTCAAAAATGTATAAAGTTATTAAACATTTCTAGAACATTCCAAGAGTATTGAATTCTCGAAAACTACATATAAATAAAAAACAATATAAATTAAACACTTTTGTTTCAAGTATGATTTTTTTACATATCATTTCTTGTAAAATATTTTCAAAGATTTGTAATTTTTATGTTATGCAATCATTACTTAAATAATTATTTAAACAATTTAATTAAATAAAATTTACATCACTATTCAAATAATGCAAAATTTCAAGTTTCCGAATCGTTCACATTACGTCGAAAATAAAAAATTGTTGAAAATTTTTATAGAACCCGCAGTGGGAATATTTATGCAAAATAGAACACCTGACTATGAAAGAATTTATCGAAAAATGCAAATTGGAAAACGATTCCAAGTGGCACTATTTCGATTATAAATATATGCGAGAATGGTTTTCGGAACAACATGAAATTATGGAATCAATCGATTGGAGAATTTTTGGTTTTGATAAATATAGCGAAGATTCAGTACTTTGGCTAGGAAATAAAGGCGCCCACACGACTTGTCATCAAGATTCGTATGGTTGTAATTTGGTAGCTCAAATTCATGGGAGGTAGGGCCATATAAGTTATTATTTATATAGTAAAGAAATTCATAAATTTTTGAAATATTAATGGAAATTGCATTCTGAATAAGTTGTAATTTTCAGAGAATTTCCCCTTAGGGAAAAGCGTAGTTCAGACAAACAAATTTTGTTTCAGTCAAATAAATTTACGTTTTTGTTATTTTTGTTTAAGTAAAACCAAATTGATTTTTCAGTACACGTGAAAAAAAAGTAATTTTAGATTTGTTCTAATCAAAATAGATATTTATGCTACAAGGGAGAAAAAGGATGATTCCAATGAGTGCAAAGTTTGGGCACGAGCGAAGCAAGTGCGCAATTGCACGAGTTGAAATCATCCTTTTTGTCTCGTGTAGCATACAATATTTTTTCCTATGCATGTGTAAAAGTGGCCACTTCATTTTTATGGAACGCAGGA
>JAPYZL010088090.1:0-18894 GCA_030522825.1 Platygaster orseoliae
AAAACACATACAAAGCTTGTAAAATATCGAAAAATTCTTTGATGAAACTACTCGCAGTGTATGAACGTGTACCTAACTCATTACACTTATTACTCTCATTCAGGATCCGAAAAAGCAAAATCGGAAAATTTTTGCCTGAATAGACGACTTGACAGTCAAATTTACTGAGTATGCCGACTCGGTACAAAAGTTTGGGGGAGGGGGAGGTGTCACACCCCCGCCTCGCTACGCCCCTGTAAGATCGTACGTATTTGTTCAGATTTTTTTATGAAACAGTTCTTTATAGAATTTCAATGCTTGCCGTATTTTTATGAATTTCTATCTACATTTCTAGAATCTGATGCTCCAGAGTTTAAAAGTTTCTTATATTCAAAATTTTCGTAAATTCTACTTGTTTTTTTTTATATGTATATATAATCACCGAGTTAAAACAACTTCTCAAACATATTTTTTTTTATTTTAATTTTATAACCAACAGAAAACCATTTTTTCCATGCTCTAGATTTCAGTAAGTATATTTTAGAAATTTTCCCTTATTTTCATTATTTTTTATTTTTATATTTATTAATTACTTTATTCGTAAAAATCATTATTATTGAGTCAACGTATTATTTTGTTATCGTTTGTATCTTTATTGATGTAAAGGTTCGTTATTTCAAAAGTAAACTTCAGTTGCTCACGTAAATATGTAGATAACAGTGACCTCTTAGAACCAAGTGTGGAAAACATGAATCAATGAAAGTCCATGTTGTCAAGTGGTAAAAAAACCCACCTTTATATTTCAGCCTTCATTAGACCCTCTTCAGAAGAATAAAATCTCAAAAAATTCTCTAGACCATCGTCGTCAAACATGTCAAATTCTTTCTTGGTAATAAAAAAACATGCCTCAAATGAGATAAAAAATCTGATCTCAGGAAGTAGTTCGTTATTTCTTTTTTTTTACATGAAATAATAATTAATTAAACCCCAACATTTCGCAAAACAATACGACTTACTTCTTTAGCTCGTGAAAGCGACCATTTTTTGTACAGCAAATTTTCCTGCGTTATGAAGAAAATTCGGTAACTGGTTGGGTCGAACTTGCATTGGGTGTTGTCCGAGGCGAGCATGTCGTCACAGGCCACGTCTTTCTGACCCGCAGCTGACTGCTGCTGGCGCTTCATTATCTTGGACGCGAAATTCTTGTACGATCGCACGTTGCGCTGGAGAAACACGGGCTTCCGGCCCACTATTATTTTCCCCAAGCTCCATTCGTCCATCTACAAACAAAGATCTCTCATCAAGATCTCTCCAATTTTGGCCTTGTTTTTCAAAATCTCGAAAACTACGCAACCTTTACCAAGAAATTAAAAAACACACGACGAACAAACAAAAAGACTCTTACTATGTTTGAAAAAAAACCAAGTTGGCACGCAACGTCGCTTTGGAGGGGGAGGGAAAAAAATTATGTCGATGAAACACTACTGCCGTGATAAGCACAAAATACATAATTTTCCAGGATTCGGGGAAAAAAATATATATTGGGTCCAACATTGGAAAGAAAAAACAAAAAAGTAGCCATGCCCGGAAAAAAGTCGCATTCGCTAAGCATACAGAGAGAAAGTAAAGAAAACAGCAAAAACGAGATTTCGAATCGTTGTACGAGTCTCTAAATATATAATATGTTTTAGGTAATATTTGTTACTTTACGTACATTGGACTTGTCACGGCAATATGTCTCCGCTAAAATAGAAACTAGCGCACCGGGCTGAAATGTCCAGAAAACAAAAAAAAGCTTAAAAAAAGTCAAGTACTCAACTATGAAAAATCATATTTTTTTGTAATGAAAGAACAAAAAAGTCATTAATAGGATGCTAAAAAAGAGATGTCAAATGCGGCGATGAAAAACATAAAATGACAATGTGGTATGAAGAAAATGATGTTAGACGGAAACGTTTGAAAGCATCTCTCATGTATTTCAATATCTCTCTTCTATACAGTATTGTTGCCATTTTTGTCATCGTCAAATTTTTGTTGTTCGTTACTTCATACACAAATGAAAAGATACAAAATATATTTATACTCAAGTGTTGGTGATGAAAATTTTCATTATTGTTTGGGGGTGGGGTTGATTTTTTTTTTGCAAATTTTGTTGATTTGATGATTGCCTCAAGTGCTGCCGTTGATGGATTTCGAGCCGAATATAATAAAAAAATTAGAATTTTTCATTTTAAAGCAAGTAATTTTCTATATCCAAAATTTTCGATTTTCATGAAAATCCAGTATCAAATTTCGTTTGGTTCTTCAAATCAAACTCAAAACATCAAGTTAGTAGAAATTCATATCAAGTAGAAGTATTTTTGAATTCCACCGATGTGATGAAAACCCGATCAAATTAAATTCACAGCCATAAAAATTCGTTTTCAAAATCAACATTTCACTTTCGATTTCTATTCAATTTTGAAGACTTGATAAAATTAAATTTACAGCTTTAAAAAAAGTACGTGTAACACTTTTATCAGAAAACATATTTGACATGAAATTTATCAAAAAAAAAAAAAAAACGATAATACATAAATAACAACAATAAAAAATTTTAATTTTCGTGGTTCGTTTTGTGTTACGTAACGTTAATCATTCCTTCAACCAAGAATATTCGTGATTTTTGAGTTTTTGCAATGAATAAAAAGACTGATTTAATTATAAATAACTGTATAATGTCATTTCTTATCTAATTTTACTGATTCAAAGACCATGTGAATTCGTTGAAGAAAAAGATTTTCTATAAAAATACGATTTATACTTTTAGCTCATTTATTCAATTTTAATTACACTCAAAAATTTTCATTTCATTAAATAAAAAATCATTCAATTAAAAAATGTATTCCATTTGTTTGAGTTAATTTTACTGCTTCGTGTAGGCAAATCAAAATTTCCCACTGTTAAGTGTCACCTAGGGAGTGGGGAGAGGGGTCAAGCAAAATGTTACGGTATGTTTCGATGGGGGGACGGGGGCGTAATAGAGCCAAAAATCGCGTTACGTAATACTTGAACAACCCCTTACGAAAAATCGAGCGCTTTTTTAGTTTTTTTAGATGGTAGAAACTTAGCACTGACGTTCGACATAATATGCTATTGCAAAAATAAATGAATTCTCGACCCAAAATCCACCTTCGACGCTGTTGCCTATCATTGTTCGTTTATCGTGTCAATTGACGTGTTCCTGCTTCCCGACAACAATCTCTTCAAAACGGCCAATGTTTTTATTATATATATATCTTGCATTCTTCATTTATATGTATATTTTTTTTTATATACCACTGTTAATATTATTATCATTATATCGTAATTGAAAAACGTTTTGTACTCGTGTACAACGAGAAGAATTTTACATATGTATAAAGACCTACTCGCATACATTTGGTGGCGTCGATCGTGTATTCGATTACAGACGAGGAACGAGATTTTTACACCCGTTTCAAACTAGAAAAATTGACACTGCGCCCAACAGCTCGATATAAAAATTCCAATGACCGGAAACCAAATGCCATGAGACAAGTAAAAAATATTTGTTCAACATTTTCATCTTCTAAAATCATTTGTATAGCCGTTTACTACTATGTAAAATATTTCCAATTCCCGTAACCCAACGTTTCTTTTCTTCCTTTTTTTTTCTTTAGATTTTTATGTAACATTTATTTACATTAATAAAAATTTGTCTTTCTTTCAAACGCACTCGTACACGAATATGTATATATAATAACACAATGTACATATATACATTATATACACGGCGATACTAGGAAATTTGGACCGCGAAAACGACGCACGCAAAATTACTGTTTATCGAAATCTGTACGAGGAACGAAGACGCTTTTCTTTATTCGAAATCCACCTGAGTGCACTTTCAAGAATAGGATAAAGAATTTCAAAAATAAGGAGAAAAAAAAAGTTTATCGACCTGATTCATGCTCATCGATGTTGCCAAGTAAGTGGTTTTTCTCACTATAAAAAAATTACTGTATCTATAATTATTAAATTATCTGTAATTAATTTTTGAATTGGTTTTTCACAAGTGGAAAAAATGTTGAAATTCACGTTAAAAATAAAACATAGTGAAAAGTTTTTAAAAATATAATTTTCGCCTCGAAAAATTTAAAAAATGAACTGTACAAAGTGTACAAACATTTTTGAGTTTTTTAAAAAAGGAAAGTTGAGGAAAAACATTTTTTTTTTTTAATCTTTTACAAACATCTAGAAAAAAACTTGCAAAAAATGGTTCGCTACTTGGCAACGCCGATGCAATTAGAAATAGATGCCAAAAGTTCCCCAAGATGAAATAACAAAAACAAAAAGCAAACCACAAAAACCAATGATTAAAAAAAAAAAAAAAGAATAAACATGGCACGCAAATATAACTGGCTTTCATAATATTGCATGCCGTACAACGATCAATTTATGGAGCCAATTTCTTGAAAATCCACAATGGGAATGCTAAAAAAATGGAACGAAGATGGTTTCCCTCATGATTTATTTACATAACCATTAGATAATGTCGAAGTTTAATTTTGTACAAATAACGTTGTTCTTTGATAATTTCCTAATGAGTGCCAAATATATTCCAAAAGCTTGATGTAATAACAATAGTTTATATGAAAAATCTACCTTATAAAAAAACGTGTCCTAATTAACCAAAAAATTGTAGACTATCGTAATTGTTTATATCATTTCCATCATGGATTTTCAAGTTATTGGCTCCATAATTTTATCATTGTACGACATACAACATTATAAAAAATGAAGGAGCATACATTAAAAAATCTAATTGGCTTTCATTAAGCCAAGAGGAAAAAGAGAGAAGGGGAGAGGATAATAAACTATATTTCGTCTTGCGTTATTCAAGGTTTACTGGGAGGGTTATTTTTTGTTTGTTTGGGTCCTATACCTTCTTGTTAATGTCAGTGCTCTTGCGCTTTCTGCCCCTCCCCCCCTTTGCTGCCTGGTCGCTACTCACAGGATGATTGATGGCAGGATCGCTCTCCGCCATTTGCGGGTCCTTGGGGCTCGATTGGGCCGACGAGGAAGCCGCAAATCTGTCGACGTAGCTCGAGTATTTTTCAGCCATCGCCAGGCTTTCCCTGTCACCAGACAGCGAAGATTTGCAACCACTCCCGCCACCATCGCTTGGAATCGCCGGCGTCGAAGATGATTCCTCGCTCTCCGTATCCAAAAGTTCCATCGTCATTTTGCTGTCTTTTTTATACTGCAAAAATCAAACGAGCAATTTTTATTGTATGATCCGAAATTGATAATAGTACATTGTGCACCGAGGAACCGTATTTTGCCATTCGCGGACGAGGTTAGGTTTTGGCTACGATTTGTCCAGAAATAAGTCGTCCAAGGCAGGGAACGGCACGGCTCCGAGGTGCACACGACTTTTTATTTTCGGGAAGTACGTTTTTTAACTCGAAATATGCGAAAAACATTTAGTTGTCTGCACCTGTTAAACGCTATTTGTTTTTGTAGTGTTCAATGTGTGTGTGTGTGTGTGTGTGTGGTGCTGCGAGCGCCACTTTCCACGTTCGCGATTGGTCGACTGAATGTGGCGCGCGAAAATTCGAATTTTTAAAAGCACAACAACCTCTGTGATCCTCTATTTTTTTTTAATGCACGGTTGAGAAAAAAAAAAGGAAAACCGTGGAAGACAAGGATATACGAATTTTTCATGAATTTAACACGTTGAATAAAAAAATGTTGAAACAATAATGTAAGAAAATAATAAATGAAAACGGGGTTTCATAGTCCGTGGACTGTAAAACCAATACTGCTTGATTTCACTGTGGACATGCCCCCTCAAAAAATCACACAAAAAACGTGCTCCCTAAACATTAAAGATTATGACGCTTCGTGTGATCATAAATTTCAATACTCACGATGTAGATTTTAAAGCAATTTTCCTCGGCCATGATTTTCTCGGCTTTTCTTTGATAAGCCATTTCTGCGCCGACTCGTAGATAGGCCATCGAACAGGGGCCACCGGTACCGTTGTGTTCCTTTGACTGACGCTCACGCTGGAATAACTCCATGCACTGCTGGCAAATTGGGTCTGACACCAGGTGCTGCAACTACAAATAAAACCAATAATTAATTTTTTAAAGATCCAAACAATTTTTTTGCACTGAAAAACTTAAATGGTATTCAATTCCAAGAAAATGAATCTTTTTTTAAACACTTACTTGACGCACGGCGTAAGTGACGACCTTGTCCAAAGTGAAGGAAATATAAGCATGAATGCCAAACATCTCTCTCAGCGTGTCTTCAAAATTCGTACTTTCCATATTACCATCCAGCAGATTTTTCACCATATCCAAAAATGTTGTATAGTAATCTTCTACTTCGATATCATCTGCAACAAATTGAAGTCGAAAAAAATTAGACGTTGCAAAAATTAAAAACGTTGAAAAACCTCTGTATAAATGTTAGCAATTTGAGGTGAACAATCGTTCAATTGACTAATATGATAAAAATAAAATTTTTTGATAGTAATGTAAATTTTAATAATGCCAATAATTCGGCAAAACTACAGAAATTATGTTATGTTGTTATCATTTTTAAAAATTTCAAAAAATTCTGCAAATTTCGAAGATTTTAGAAAGAGTGATACATACAGTAGATTCAGGCGAGTAGGTAGAGGAGGGTTTGGGGGTTCAAGGCCCTCCCGAAATTTGGGTAATATTAATTATTATTTCATGTAAAAATGAAAAAAAAGAACAATAAACTTAATAACCAAGAAAAACCCAAACAACAACAAAATAATGCGTTGATTAAAATGAGAATGAAAAATAGGTGAAAATGATCAAAAATTAACTTACTGAAATCTAGAGAACGTCACAAATGTTTTTCTGTTAATTTTCAAAATTAAATGGAATTCAGGATTCTCAGTTTCACTAAATATAAAAAATTTATAAGGTGCTAAAAATCTACACAGATCTAATATTCTTAGACATTTTAAAAAATACTGGAAATCTATTGAAATTAGAATTCTAAGAATCTCTATAGCAATCTACAAATAAATAAGAAATCTATAAAAATACTAAAAACTCAACACTGTTGCAAATTTTGATACTTAAAAATCTAATTCTATAATTTGTAAAGTGAATCATAGAAGTACAGGAAATCTATAAAAATAATGAAAAATACTAGAAAATAGTATGAATAGTATAAAATATGAAAATCCCAGAAATTTCTGACTTTTGGAATTTTATAATTTTCCATCTTTGACTATCTGTTTTCAGTAATAAGATTTTTCAATTTCATGAATTTCAAAGTTTAAAAGTTATATAAATTTTGGAGCCCAGAGTCTAAAATTTTTTATATGTGTCTATTTCTAATAATTTTAGTATTTTTTTGTAACTTTTCATAATTTCAAAATTTGGTGGTCTAGATCACAAAGTGTTGATTTTTTCAAAAAAAACATTACCCCGAAAATTTTTTCTATCTACGTCCCTGAGTAGACCGAAAAAATTTTTTTACCATTCCAAAAAACAACTAAGACTCTGTTATATTTCCACATGAATATCAAGTATAATGTTTAAAACTATAAGCATTTTAAACCTTTTCCGTCAATATGAAATGAATACTTCTACATATTTTGTTGAATATTCTCTGTTGCTCTGGTTGTGCCAAATAATTTCAATTAATAAAATGCTGACTAGATAAGGAAGGAATTAATTTTCTGCACAATATAAAAAAACTTACTCCTTGGCTTGAGCCGCAAAGCCACAGCAATGCTCTCTTTTCTGAGTTGCTTGTACTGGGACTCTTCCTCGATGAGGATCAATGACCTCTCGTACATTTTCGTCAATCGCTCGGCAAGTATTTGATGTAGCCTTAAAAACAAATACCATTTGTTGCTACCCATAAAGAGAGTGTAAGCCTCTTCGGGATCCGTTGAGAGCGCGTGTGTTGGGACTTTGGTGTCCGGTTCCGATTTAACGACGACGGCTGTAGCCCCAGCGCCGACGCAAGACAAATTTGGCGAGGCGACTTTGTTACGGCTGTTGTTTTGCTGGATCCCTCCTCCTCCACCGATCGGACAACCCGACGACGAGCTTGCTTGATTGTTTCCGCACGACGAAGGAATCACGTCGTCTTTGTCATCTGGAAGAACGGGCAGTTGTACAAAAAAACTATTTTTACTACACACCAAGGCCAAGAAAAATTTACACTCACCATCGTCGTCCCTTTCGTCGTCGCTTAATTCTTGCCGAGGATGAAAGAACAAATCGGGGATGAAAATTTTCAGCAACGACTTAATGCGTTGTTTGTCTTCCTTGTGTATCGCGGTTTGCCTCTTTACATGGTGAATCAAAAGATTTGCCGCGTCGTCGAGAACGGACTTGTCCTTGTACGGCAAAACGAGATGTGGCCCCGCGTTTGTCTGCTGATCAGCGTGACCTTCGTCAGCTTGCTCGTGCCTCTGAAGCAATTACACGCAACAATTTTAATTTCAAGCAACGACCGCGAGTTGAAAAGAATTAATAATTTCCTCCTCACCTCATCGTACAAGGTTTCTATTTCGTTGAAAAGACTTTTGGACCTCAGGGCCTTGACGTCATTTTGCTTGAAGTTTATGCCCTGAAGATCAAGTGATTTGAGATAATATTTCTCATTTTGCTCGCGCCACATTTTGTTGAAACCTTTCTGAGCCTCGCGCCACTCTTCGTCTTTGTGCTTGAGCCGCCTGAGCACCACCGGTACAGCGACGACCGGATTTTTCTTGAGGCCTTCGATTATGTCGAAGGCTTTCTCGCCGTATATCCTGTTGAGCGCTCTCTGGTGAATCGTCTGCGAGGTACCCCCGAGGGTATCGTCGAGTTTGAACTTGGTCAGCTCCTCTTGAGTCATACGGGCAATTTTCTTTTGAACGCCCTCGAGCACGCGTATTGTAGCCGCGTTCGTCTCTATCACGCCGTCCAGCTCGAAACGTTCGTCCTCGCAACGATAAATGTATTCCTCGTACGTCGTTTTTCTGCAAATGCAACATGAGAATCAAGAAAAATCCATTTCGACTAAGTTTAAAACGTTGAAAAATCACACGATAATTTTTTTTCTGAGATTTGAATTATTGATTAAAAATTTGAATCAGAATTTTTGAATTTATTATTCTAATTTCAGAATTTGAATCAGAATTTTCAGAATTTCAAAATTCTTGAATTTTTTCACTGAATTTAGTAAATTCTTGAATTCATAATTAAAATTTAAGAGTATAAATTATAATTTCCAGAATTCAGTGAAGTTTAACAGTGAATTCTTTCAATTTGTTCTTTCTTTCAGTGAGTTCTTGAATTTTCTTCAGTGAATTTTCGAATTTACAATTTAAATCAGAATTTTTTAATCAAGGATTCAAATTTTAGAATTTGAATAAGAGTTTTTGAATTGAGAATTCAAATTTCAGAATTTTAAAATTCTTGAATTTTTTCACTGAATTCAGTGAATTCTTGAATTTATAATTAAAATTAAAGAATATGAATTTCCAGAATTCAGTGAAGTTTCACAGTGAATTCTTTCAATTTGTTCTTTCTTTCAGTGAATTTTTGAATTTTCTTCAGTGAATTTTCGAATTTACAATTCAAATCAGAATTTTTGAATCAAGATTCAAATTTTAGATTTTGAATAAGAGTTTTTGAATTGAGAATTTAAATTTCTGAATTTTTAAATTCTTGAATTTTTTCACTGAATTTAGTACATTCTTGAATTCATAATTAAAATTCAAGAATATAAATTATAATTTTCAAAATTCAGTGAAGTTTTACAGTGAATTCTTTCAATATGTTCTTTTTTTCAGTGAGTTCTTGAATTTTTTTCAGTGAATTTTCGAATTTTTAAATTAAATCAGAATTTTTGAATCTAGAATTCAAATCTTAGAATTTGAATAAGAGTTTTTGAATTTACAATCTAATTCCAGAATTTTAATCAAAGTTTTTGAATTCAGAATGCAATTTTCAAAATTTAAATCAGCATTTTCAACTTCAGAATTTCAAAAAATCAAAATTCTCAGAATTGTTGTATTCTTGAATCTTTGAAAATTTCCTTGTTAGGGGCTTCGTCGAATTCGTTTTTTCAAGGTTTCACATTATTTTTGGTAAATCTCTGAAAAAAATTTTCGTGTAATTTGTCAACGTTGTAAAGTTTATGAACATGAAAAATTCAGCGTTAATCAACGTATTTTTCAGATTTACGAAATCTCATTATTTTTTTTGCAATGTTATATCACAATAATACCTTAATTGCCAAATTCTCTGAAATTCATGCTCTCCATTAATACAGTAGTAGTCAAATAATGTACAATAAAGTACATAACTCCATAACAACGCCATATCAAATTTTAAACCCTTAAGGTGACTTGCAAAACCTCCCAATTAAAAATAAATCTAGTCCAATATTGTCCCAATTTTGGCATATCTAGTCCAATCTTGTCCCAATGTTGGCACTGTATTGGTTTATTGCCATATTACTGTCACTATATTATCCCAGTACTGTCACTATACTGTCCTAGTACTGTCAGAATATTGTCACAATACTGGATTGCCAATATTGGCCAATACATAGGCGGCATTGTCACAATACTGCCCCGAGCGAATACTTTTAACCGGGCTACTGTAGTGCGAGAGAGACGCATATAATGGACACTAGTTGAGAGAAATAAGGACGAAAAAAAAGGTCTTGCGAGTTATCTTAAACCCAAAGTATTTCATTAGATTCTTAAAAATACCTGGACGAAACAAAAGTGCTGTCTTCGGACCATGTTGGAAAAGACACCCAAGTGTGGTTGAGGACTTGCGTGCACAGCTGGGTTCTGCCGCTACATTTTGGATGAATGTGACTTTTGGGAACGGCGCAGTAAGACGCCCCGAGTCGCTTGCAGGTGTTAAAGTCGACCACATCGGCCAGGTCGCCTTGGGGCCGTTCCTGGTGCGCCTTGACGACATTGTTAGGAATGGCCTCGATGTTCGAGCCCGAGGCAGCGTTATTACTCGACCCTGAATCTTGCAAATGGCCCAGGAACTCTTTGAACCAACGCAAGAGTTCCGGGAAACGGCCCAAAAATGGCGACACCAATGCCACCAATTCCGATTTCGATACAATCTCCTTATTGAACAACACTAAGCAGCGAAGGAAATTTTCGTACACTTCTTGCGACCTCAACGCTTTTCGCACCTGCAACAACATTTCAATTGCTACTTTAATGCCAAAGTCTTTACGCAAGAAAATTTTATTTCTCATCAAATTCGAAACGACACTTGCCTTGTCAAAGAATGCGTATTCATTCAAAGTGCCATATTTTCCGGCTTCGGCCACGGAAATGTCACGGCCCGAAGTTGATACTTTGTGCTTTTTAGGGGGCGGCTGGTGCGACGAGTGATGAGAATTTCCGGTGGATATAGAAGAAGTGGAAAAGGAAGGACTTCTTTTAATCTGACCAGCGTTGTGGCTATATTTCTGATTGGATACTATGTCGCGGTTGCTTGATCGATCGCGATCCCGATCACGATGATGGTCTTGGCTGTCGCGTTCCATGCCAGAGGCATTTCCCAGATCCCGATAATCCCTCGACAGGGACCCGGAATTGTTGTACGAGGCTTTTGGTCCTAAATGTTTTTTTGGAATGGCTACGTGGTCGCTGGCGTTCCCAATTTTGTTGCTCTGAATCATGGCGCTCTAATGAAACCGAAACGAAAATAAAAATAAACACATTAGCAATAATCACGGAATAAATTCATGATACAATGATTCAAATCAAAACTCACAATCGAATTTTGATTAGTTGCGTCTGGCAAAAATTGGCCGAATTCCAGGAGCAAGTCCTCCTGGTTTTCAAAGAGGTTCGCAACTTGACGATAAACTTCAGCTTCGGTTAAATGCTTTCCGCCAATGCTGCTGCCCGTGTTACTTCCAGGGTTGATTGTGTCTTTTTTCTGTTCTTTTTGATATGTGTGCAGAATTTCCAAGAATTTCTTGTACTTGTCGGGTTGAGCTTGGAATCGATTCTACAAAGAAAAAAAAAAAAAAAAATTGACAGGTTACACATAATTACCTTCTTTTAGAATTGATCCAAGTTACAAGGATTTCGATTATTCTTTTCCAGTTCCATGCCTCACTTCACCATGCGTTAGGAATAATCATTGTATTGTTCTATGGTAGAATAATTCAAATGTTTTTTTTCCTCATAGTGAGTATGATTTTATGATATCACCTTTCTTATCATGCACTAATTTTACTTATTTATTATTTTTACATTTCTGTAATAGAGATTTTTTCCAGACATCCTATTGAACCCATTAAATAAATTGTTAAGTTATAAGACTGAAAATTTTTTGAATTTAATATTTAGAAAAATAAAATAAGAAACAAATACAAGTATTTAAGACTTGAAAATTCGATGGTTCGATAGAAAATAAACTTATTCAAAATTTAATTAGAAATCAAAACACATCGACATCCGCAAACATAATTTCACTTTCCCAAAAGTTAAAGTTTTTCAAAAAGAAAGATTGTTTTTTCGAACTCCAGAATTTTAAAATGTTGACAATTGAAAATTTCTGAAGTATGAAGCCTTGTAAAGAGACCAAACTTTCCATCTTGCAACAGACTATTAAATTAATTTTTACATACTATTCCCTACAGATTCTTAGACATGATGCTTGGGAAAAATAACCATGAGAGAATGTCAATTAACGAGGAATGTTAAAAATGTTTGCTTGTACACACAATTTTTCTCTTCAGAAAACTTAATCAATTATACAACATGCAAAAACAAATAAAAAAAAAAAAAACTCCCGCCCAAGCAAGCCATGCTTTATTATTTTTTTTATTCGAATATCACTCCATTTCAATATATGATTATTCCAAAAATAACAATTAATGGAAGCCAAATTTATTAATTGGGGACAAATAATTAATATCACCCAATTTTCTTCTTTTTCAAGCTTTCGGTGATTTTTATTTGACCCTATTCAGGAAAACTACAACAATTTCACACTAAATTGATAAATAAATCTTCTTACAATATATTAATCCTAAAGTCACAGTAACAAGTTCTATATGCTAAAAATCTCAATATCTATTTGAGGTTAGCTTGAAAAAGAAGAAAGTTGGGTAATAATAATTATTCGTCCCCAATTGATGAATTTGGCTCCGATTGATCGTTGTGTTTGGAATAATTACCTTTATTTTATTGACGTAGTTAATAGCGTGATTGAATTCGACGGGCTGGCTCTGTTGTGGCAGCGCACTGTTTGGGGCCCCTTCTTGAGCTTGGCTCAGTACTTGAATGGCTTGGGCTTGGGCGGCGGTTACATGAGAATTATTGTAAGATTGCACTGGAGGTGACAATGGGGGATGCACCGTCACACTGTTGTTGGAAATGTTGTTACTCATCGAATGAATAGGACTCACCCTGAAACAATGAACGTAAGAGAAAAACACGTTATTTCATCCGCATTCATAAAATTTATGAAACTGGTGATAATTTTTTTTTTACCCTGGTATGATTTGCAATACGGGAGAGGGTTTATTGATGGGTTGCTGCTGTAAGGGGGGACTGGAAATTGGCGGCGAGCCGACGTTGACGGTGCATTGATGCTGGGCAATGGTTGACGTGTGCGTTGACGTCGGGCTTGGTATGCTCACCGAGACCTGGTAAGCATGGCCTTGGTCGTTGGACTGTACCTCAATTTTGTAACCAGGAGGCAAGAAGGTGTTGAAGCCAACGATAAGCGCAGGGTGACCTTTGAAAAGGTGACTTACCCGAGTAATTACACCAGGCGTATCGATACTTTGACTTTTGAATTCTTTCATTATGTCCAAGAAATCATTGTAAACCTAGAACCATAAAGAAACAAACGAAATATAGAGAAAATAAACATTTTTTTTTTCCTTTATATTTTTATTGGGAAAAATATACCAACCTGTGGTTGATCATTGAATTTGTACTTGACTTGATCCAGGTAGGACAAGGCATCTTCAACTTTGAGTCTTTGAAAAGTTGGCGTCGGCGTCAACGGCGCGCCGCTGCTACCAGAATGCATCTGGAAGAATTCCTAAAAGTTATTTATTGAGGTATATTCTTCAGAGGCAAGGTATCTTTTGAAATGTGTATCAACGTCATTTAGTTGAAAACTTTTGAGATCCTAACTTTCAGTGAGGCTTTAAATATTGAAATTCATATTACATATACATTCAACATTTTTGAAATTCAATAAATTTGCTGAATTCTAGAATTGATAGCTGTAAGTTATCAACCTGCTACTTTTAAATTTTGTAGTTGTTTTTATTGTATAATTTTTTCAACACTTTTCCTACATTTTTCAGTTTAACTACTCAAAATATGACGAATGTGTCCCAGAAAAACGTTTTTCAATTCGTCATTGTATATGAAGAAATTTGGACCGACAAATTTTTTCCTTGTTAGAAAAAAAACCAAATTCACCAATTTCCACGTTGTCATTAAAAAAGTCATGCCAGCAAAAAAAAAAAAAAAAAAAGAAAATCATGAAAAATTTGCTTTTCAAAAATGGGGAGAAAACGAAAATAAATTCAAGATATGAATTTTTATGCTCAACTCAATAATTATTCTTCAGGTAAATCTAACTACACACAGTTAATTTTTACTCATAATTTTATTACACAATTCATGAATAAAGGAAAAGAAATATTATAATAATAAATTTTCGTTAAAAAAATAGTCTTATTTCCCAATTTCTTATGATCTTGTGGATCAGGTATAAACGGTTAATGTGTTAGAGCTCGTAATTTTTATCACCCTTCAAAAAAATTTGTTTTTTCTTAATGTGCGTTGCATTAGTTACAGAATGACGTAAGAATTTTTGAAAAAGGTCACTTCAACAAATATTTTTCAAATTATTATCATTATATTTCTACAAGTAAAAATAATTTTGCAAAACATTTGAAAACAATTTTGATCAAAATCAGTTACAAATTGTTAAACATGGAAAAATCCAGTTTCGAAAATAAATTTTTTTTTTCAACTAATTTTGAAAATTAGTTGAAAAACTCCAGTATATCTAGAAATTTGTAAGAATTTTATATTTTTCATAATTCTAGAACCATAAAAAGTAATTTAAAAAAACATATTTTTTTTTAATTTTTGAAAGTTCGAGGGTGGCCTAACCCCTTAAAATTCTATAATATTTTTTGCTCTTCAGAACACGATCGTACTTTGTGTTTGATTGTGGGGGGCTGCGCAAGAGGTTGGGCTTGCTGCGATCCTTGCGTTGGCGGTTGTGGAGTCATATTATGATTGCCACCTCCACCGCCCCCACCACCCCCCGCTTGACCCCCTTCCGCAGTACTTGCGCTGCTACCGCTTACTATTCCAGTACTAAGCAAATTTCCAGCCGTGTTTATACTGCTTGCGCTACACGACGAGCTTATGCTGCCGGTAGTAACGCTTCCCTGAGGAAACAACAAATCAACAAAACAACGCATAAACAAAATATAATTCTTGGTCAAAGAAAAAAAAAAACAAAGCCAAACCTAAAAAAAATGAAACAAAACAAAAAACATCCAAGGAGGAGGTGGGGAAGGAAAAAATATTTAAGTATCTTTCAAAGCTTTGAATTGTCCAATCCCTCGTCTTACAATCAATACTTTACACTTTTTCGGTTCCAAAGTTTTATCAACGTTTTTTTTAACTTTCCTTTGAAGAAAAAAAATTTTAAGGAGTTTTTTGAAAAAATCTGTATTGATATTATTCAAATATCAATGTAGATTTTTACTCATACATTTTTTGTATTTTCTGGTATTTTTGTAGATCGTTTTATAGATATATAGAATTTATTGGTGCACTATATAAAATTTCAACGATCTCGAGTATTGAAATAATTTTTCAGAAATAGTGTCATTTATACACATTTCTAGTATTTTTAGCATTGTTTCTTACTTTTTCTAGTATTTATACGATTTAAACAATTTCATGGCATTTGTATGGATTTTTAGATGGATTCTTAAAATTACATATTCTATGATTCAAGGTTTTTTATAATTTTGATGAAACAAAATTCACATAGATTTTGAGTATTAAAATATATCTAACATTTCTTTTGTATTTATGAGATTTTCAAGGATTATGTGTATTTTGTTCAGACTTTGAGTATTTGTGATTTTTAGTAAAATTACACGTAAATGTAGATTTTTCATGTTTCAGATTTCTAGTATTTCTATACAGTAATTAAACTCAAAAACTTTTTTTGGAATTCGATGCTATAGAATTCAACGTTTTGAAGATTTTAGGTAATTTTCCAGATTTTAAAGAAAACAGTAGTTTTATAATATTCTAATGTTACTTTCAGTATTTATTTAAAATATGATTTAAAAGATTTTTTGGTATTTAAAGATTTCTATATAGATTTCCAGAAATCAATGATCTAGGGTTCAAAGTTCTTCAGATTTCCGGAAATTTCAATTTTTTACAATTTACTAGGTATAAACAATTTTTCAAATTTTTCATTTTATATGTTATCCTAGCCAAATATTTATTTAGGAATTTTAATTTTGTTCAACTTTGAGAACTAACATGAAACAATTTGTTAATATTCTAAATTTTAGTAACTACATTTGTGGTAGTTTTTACTTATTTTGTATTATAAATTCTCCATCTGAATTTCAGGGATTAAAAATCCCAAAATCACGTCTGCATAACACGCCTGCACAAAATACTAGTACTTGGAACAAAGATTCTTAAAAAAATCCTAGAAGCCTCAAAAGCAATGTTGAAAAACTAGTGATAATACTTAAGACTTGAATTTTTTATTATTCATGTGTGAAAATAATTTGCCAGGGAATTTGAGAGAAGCAGAAGCTAAGCACCTTACTGGGGGGAAGAAAAAAATTTGTCTCAATATTATTTTTTTCAAAATCTTAATACTTCTTAGACCATCGAATTTTAGAAAGCTCTTCAAGTTGTATACATGATGAAAAAATATATAAAAAAAAAAAAAAAAAAAAAAAAAAAAAAAATAAATTAAAAAAAAAAAAAAAAAAAAAAAAAAAAAAAAAAAAAAAAAAAAAAAAAAAAAAAAAAAAAAAAAAAAAAAAAAAAAAAAAAAAAAAAACAAAAATTCTCGTGTGATTTTTCAACGTTGTAAACTTCGTGAACATAATTTGTTGGTTTTTAAATATTTTATTAACGATTTCACTTCCTCAATAAATCGCGAAAGTGAGGTTAGGGTTTTTGTTTACCTTGCGTCATGGAACCCAAAATGGATATAAAAAGATTTTTAGGTGATGAAAACTAGTAGATTTGGAAAAATTGTTCGTTTAAAATTAAGTTACATTATTTTTCTTACCTTTTTTGTAAATATCTGCTGCGCCACAGAGAATCCAAAATCGCAAAAATCTCAGCACCACGCCGCCGCACTGCGAATCGATACCGACAAATTTGGACAAAATTGTCAAAATCGAACGCGACTAACATGAACGCGCCGGGAATTCACTGTGCATTCACTGCAGTGAATTCATGCGATGAATTTTTTGTAAATTTTCCGTGGTGTCAGTGCGCATGCGCTATGCCTTATTTCACATACTGAGTTCATGAGGAATTCATCTTCCCAGAATTTGGTGAAATTCACACGTGTGAATTTTTCGTGAATTCACCGATGTTAACTGAGGGGAAATTATATTACGACTGCAAATATTTAGATGAATTCCTATAATTATTAAATTTTAAATTTTTCAGAAGAATGAACATTCAACTGTAATATAAAAATTGCAGATCATATCTCAAAATTTCACTTCTTACTCTGAAACTTCATTTTTCAAAGCATTGTTAACATAAGTAAATTTTAGAAATATTGTTAGTATCACTTTTATAAATAATATTAATATTGATTCTAATATATTTTCATGTATATTTCTATTGACAAAATTATGAGTATAATTGTAATAATTTAAAATGTATGTGATTTGAATCGTGTTAAAATAAAAAGAGGTTTTTCTCTTTTCAAAACCCAATGCAGAAAAAAAATATCCTTGTGAACGCTATAACCTTATAACAGTTGTATAGCAGGCAAATCGAAGGGAATTGGTTTATAATACAGACAGGAGCAAAGGTTTACCCTATTGTTGTGTTTCAAAAAGAGGTAACGAATTACATCAACGCTATCAACTTCAAGAAATATGAAGTATCAGCTAAATCATGGAATAACGCAATATTTTATTCATGACTTTGTTATTATCATTATTATCATTGAGTTGTTATTATGAACTGGTGATTTTAAAATCAAAAAATCCACGTTGTTTATATATATAATTATATTGTACATTATAATATATAATTATAGATTATTATACATATACACATGTATTATTAAAAAACAGTGTTACAGTGTTTGGAATTTAAAAAAAAATTAAAATTTTACAAAAATAACTGATATCCCCATAAAAAAAACTTCAAAAAAAGTAGAAAAATGTTTGGCGGCTTTCCAGATCACAGAATTATTGAATTCATGTAGTTGCAAAAAACCTTTTATTTTTAACAAAAACCAGTGATACCATGATGACATGCTTTCTTTTGATTAATGTAGACTTTAACATTATTAATGTAAATCATTGTTTGAAACTTGTGTCAAAAAATGATTACTAATTACCAATTCAAAATTAAATACTGAAACATCAAAATCAAAAATTAAACAACAGTCGTTGTTGATGGTACAACTTGTGTTTCTTCTCAACTGATGACTGTTGTCATTCAATGTCACTTGTAACATATAATGCCTGCTGGAGTTGTGACATGGGATAATATGAGAGAAGTATTACATTAGTACGACCCAGAAAAATTCAAAAAAGGCCCGACAACCCGCATTGTTGTATGTAGTACTCAGCTGCCACATTAAT